>JAMPIV010017453.1:922500-1172970 GCA_024509875.1 Oreohelix idahoensis
TGCTACATCATCTGCGAAATCCAGGTCCCCCAGGAATTTTCCATTTGTCCATTTTATACCCAATTGTTCATTGTGGGTATAGTTTCTCATAACCCAATCAATAGCTATTCCAAAAAGTAGTGGTGACATAATACAGCCTTGTTTCACCCCTGTTTCTACTGTAAACCATTCTGTATTCCCTTTATTTGTTCTAACACAACATCTTGCATTGTCATATAGCGCTTTGATTATATTCACATATTTTGTTGGAAAACCATAGATTGTAAGTATCTTCCACAATGATGGGCGGTGTAGACTATCAAAGGCTTTTTGAAAATCGACGAAGGTGATAATAAGTGGCGATTGCCTTTCCACTGATTCTTCTATAATTGTTCTTAGTGTGAATATTTGATCAATACATGATCGTTTCGGCCTGAAACCCGCTTGTTCTTCTCTGATCTTTTCGTCAGCATGCAATTTAAGTCTTTCTAACATCATGCAACATAATAATTTTCCAGGTACTGATAATAGAGATATACCACGCCAGTTATTACAGTCTGATAGATCACCTTTCTTCGGTAACTTTACAATAATACTGTCTTTCCATTGTTGTGGTGGTTGTTCTTCTCTCCATACTTCATTTATAATATCTAAAATTCTCAAGAGGTTGTTGTCATTAACTGCTTTAATCATTTCCCCTGAAATTTCGTCAACTCCAGCAGCTTTAAAATTTTTTAATCTTTTAACGGCTTGTTTGATCTCGTCCAGCGTGAATTCATCGCAAGTTATTGGCAAAGTGGTTGTGGATGTTTCATTATTAAAATCAGGTGTTACTGTTGGTGGTGGTCTGTTTAGCACCTCCATGAAGTGCTCAGCCCATCTCTTCATTTGTTCTTTTTCTGTTGGTATTGAATTCCCTAATTTACCTTTAACAGGTGTTTCCATAGCAGTAGGCTGGTGACATAGTTGTTTTGTAATTTGATAAAGGCACCTACTATTACCAGTTCTTGCAGCATTTTCAGCTTCTACGGCCAGTTCATTGATGAAATGTCTTTTATCTCTCCGAGTTTTTGTCTTCACTTCTTTATTTAACAAGTTATAAGTTAGTTTGCAAGATTCAACTGCATTATGTGTACTTGCCGCTAGTAGTTTAAGTTTTGCTGTTTTCCTTTCTTGTATTTTATCCCAAGTATCTTCTCTCATCCATTTTTTTCTTTTTATGTACTAGGTATCCGGTGGTCGCTACAGCTGCTTCTGTCATTGCTGTTCTCAGTTGTTCCCATTTAGTATCGATTGTCTTGGTGGTGATATCGTTGTCAATTTTGCCTAAAGCATCGAAATAGTTGTTCATTTTGACATTATATTCCTTCTTTATATCATTTGATTGCAGTCTGTGTACATCTATTCTTCTATTTTTATTCGGTTGGTATAACTTCTTCAGTTTAATTCTCATTTTAGCTATGCAGAGGTTATGATCGCTTCCGATCTCTGCACCTCTGTATGCTCTGACGTCTTGAACTGATGAGCGAAATTTAGCGCTTATGCAGAAGTGATCTATCTGGTTCTTAGTTCTGCCATCAGGTGAATTCCATGTTATCTTGTGGATATTCTTATGTGGAAAGATGGTGTCTGCCACAACGAGGTTTGATATTTCACAAAGTTCTAGAAGTCTTTCGCCATTTTGATTCATACAGCCTATGCCATGAGTACCGAGATATCTTTGTACTCCATCGTTGTTGTCACCTACTTTGGCGTTAAAATCACCCATGACTGCTATTATGTCATGCTTGGGTATTGTGTTGATGGTACTTAGAAGTGCTTCATAGAAGTCATCTTTTGTGGTATCAAGAGCGTCGTTAGTTGGTGCATAACATTGTACAATTGAGAGCTTGAAAAATCGTGTCTGAAATCTAGCTAATATTAGCCTCTCATTGATAGGTACCCAGCTGATAAGCGATGCTGCTGCTTTCTGTGTCATTAGGATGGCTACTCCCTCTGTGTGACGATTATCATTACTACCAGAGTATATATAATTTGCTTTTTTTCTTCTGAAATATATTTTATGCCCTTCCCCGTCCATCTACACTCGCTGACACCCAATAAGTCCAACTTATAATTATCCATTTCTTTAATTACTTCTTCCAATTTTCCGTCTTGATACATAGTTCTTACATTCCAGTATCCAATTTTAGAAATCTCCTTAGCCCCCAAGATATTAGAGTGAGTCATGTTTACTGTCGAGCCTGGTTCTGTTTCGGTAACAATAGCTTGTTTTACGATAGTGAATTGTTAACTCACTGATCAACCCTCCGATCCAACCGACCGATTCAAGGGTTTCGAGGTCAGTTATAGGAAAATATCTACACCACTAGATACTCTGGTGTATCTCTTATTCTATAATTTAACATAACATGGTGATATCCATCGAAATATACACATTCCTGATGTTTTTCTTTCGGCGTCTAAGGTGAGAAACGAATTTCACCTCCATCTTGGAAGGGTAGATAACACATATATACATATATACATATATATATATATATATATATATATATATATATATATATATATATATATATATATATATATATATATATATATATATATATTAAATACATAAATTCTGTATAGTAAACTGTACACATATATTTACTAATGCTTGTAATTTTACTTGTGATTAACTCATTCTAACCCAGGTAGTTTTCCGGTTTTACCCAGGCCCCAAAATGGCAAAAAAAATTATCCTACAAGTGATGTTTTAAAAACAGGCAGTAGGCATAAAAATTAATTTGACATATATGTATTATGCATCAAATGGAAAGATGGAAAGAATATTTCTCAGAACTCCTGGATGGTGAGCATGGTGAAGCATCAGAAATGATAACCACTAGCACAGAAGAGAAAACCAATGATGGTGAAGATGACATAAAGATGGAAGAACTGAGGGCAGCACTAGAGAAAATCAAGATGGGCAAAGCAGCAGGGCATGATGGTATAACACCAGAAATGGTTAAGTATATGGGAGCATCAGGCGACCTATTACTCTTAAAGGTCCTACAGGCAGCTGTTGAAGGCGATCTTCTCTGTTGTTCTGGAACATTCAATTTGACAACAATGTTCCATATAATGTCAATAAAGTGGTTATAAATTCTGGCCATGTTAGTTGAGTTCTTATATGGTTTCATTCAAGATTTTCATCGTGTCAATTGGTGTTGCTTTACGCGAATGCGGGGTGGGGTAGAAAAACGTGTGAGCAAACATTTGAAAGTTGCAATTATATTGAACTTGTAATTCCATTGACGTGATAAATCGGTTCATTGAGTCCATACATTTATTCACAGTGATACATACATGATGATCAATTCCAATAGGGGTAGAGCGTAAGTCCATATAAGTCATGCATAAATTAATCAATAGCGTAGACTACTGGTTATGTGTCAATGTCCGTTATGAGGATACAATGCAGTATTGTCGTCAGAACATCACAGCTATATGCACGAGCAGATAGACATGGCTACCTGCCGACAGTGAGACTGCGAGTCTGAAATATATTCATACGAATTTGACGATTATTCTCATCCTTCTGAGGATTCTAGTTAAGTACTAACCTCCATATATTTCCCTCTCATATAGAGTTTTAGGACTGACCCTGATCCATCAAAAATGCACATAAAATGGCTATATCCTGCCATTAAATTGGAAGGTTAGAAAAACGCAGCTATTCAGCTTGGCGGTCAAGTAACAAAGGGTAGCGTTTCTTAGTTACCGACTGTGTCCTAAACAACGCTATACACGTCATAATCGATCGTGTATGAAGCGTTCAGTAATTGAAACATCTATCGCAATATATTAAATGCCTTAACCTTTACAATTGCACGTCTGGTAACCTTTAGCAGACGGCGTTAATATCATATACCGTAACAATTCCCTGTACACCGGGGAAAAAAAAATCGATAGATTTTTTTTCAATATCTATCCGACTTAACAATTTTTCAAAAAAAATTTAACACAATTGTGACATATGGCCGACGATGTTCTGAGTAGAACCGTGTTGCGGTCGTGTCAACTAACTATTTGTCATAGTCATCTAATATAAATCACATTATATATCAATATTATACATATTATTATATCAACTAAATAAATGTCCACTGTTAATAGTGAATGATAAAATTAAATTAAAGTAAGGTCTGTCGTATTAGTATGTCATATAGGAATTAATTTGACTAATTAAAATTAAATTAATTAATTAAACTAAGAGTTAAATTATTAAGGTTCTAATGTAACGCGATGTCATGAGAGAAGAAAAGACAAACTAAGTGAGAAGAAATAGAAAGAAATTCGAATATAAGTTTAACTTAATTGTGTGTGTTAAGTGTTAGTGAATAATAACTATCTAATTTAACTAACTAAATAATGTATAGGTACATTAAAAAAAAATTATTAATCTAATAATTGTGTGAGATTTATTTTCTCTTTTCATAATTTCTTCTTTTAGTATTTCGTTCTCTTTTTTGTTCTTTCATTTCATTTTTTTCTCACATTTCATTTTATTGATAATAATTCAATTAAGAAGTTAAGTTAACTAATTAATTAGTATAGGATATGATGATCCATCCGTAGTCTTGATCCTGATGAATTCTTTTAGGCAAAAATGTTCAAACGTTTACGTTGGAAAGAAATGTCATTTATCCCAGCATCCAAGAATTAAGTATACACAGGAACATCAGTTCGGTTTGTCGTCAGACATTAGTCCATGATTGTTCAATGATATTCGTATATCGTGTATGGACATTAGACGAAGTTCGAATGTAAGTATATATACCTTGATTGTCTTGTAGTTCGATTCTGTGATGCATATAGTATATATAAAGTTTAAATTGAAGGCAAGGTTAGTTCCCTTATAGTTGATACTTCGTTCAATCCAATGTAGTTCTGATTGATGTAGTTTAAGAGTGTCAATGTTGATTATTCGTCGTCAATAGGATTACGTGACAATGCATCTGCCACACAATTTTCAGTGCCAGGAATATGTTCAATGGAGAACTCGAATGGCTGTAGGATGATTGAATATATGGCAAGTTTCTGGCTTGTATGATTCGATCGACGCAAGGATGCTACAGCACGTTGGTCCGTCTGTATGGTGAAGGGAGCACCGAGCAGGAACTTTTCAAGTTTCGTTATTGCCCAGATCACAGATAAAAGTTCCTTGTCGACTGTTGAATACTTTGTTTCTGCCGGCTTCAGCTTTCTTGATATGTATAAGGTGGGATGTAGAATGCCATCATGGTTCTGGAGCAGGCATGCACCAATGCCGTAGTTACTAGCATCTGTTCGTAAGAAAAATCTTTTGGAAGCATCGGGAAGTCTTAAAAAATTGGTTCATGCGAGAACAAATTTATAATTTTGTTGAAAGTTTCATTGCATGTACCAGTCCATGTCACCTTCACCGGCATATCTTTTTTTAACAATGAAGACAATACAGCCGTGATGGATGACAAGTTTGGTATGAATCTACTGTAATATTGAACAAGTCCTAACAAACTCCTGACCTGTTTCTTCGTCTGAGGAACTGCTATGTTTAGAATTTTGGAGACTGTACTAGGTAACGTTCGGATATATCCCGATCCAATGATATGTCCCAAAAAGGTTATCTCATTACACGCGATTTGCACCTTTGTAGGTTTAGCAGTTAGATGATAATTCCTTAGAGTGTCAAAAACATATCTAAGTCCCGAAACATGTTCCTCAAACGACGAACTAAACAAGCATATGTCGTCAATATATGTAATAACGTCTGGTCTACCTGATAAAATTTGTCGCATCAGGCGAATGAAGGTAGCTGGCGCATTAACAAGCCCAAAAGGCATCACATTCCACTGGTATAGACCTTGTGGAGTGGAAAATGCGGTGTAGTACTTAGCCTTTTCGGTCAGTGGTATCTGCCAATAACCTTTAGTTAAGTCTATCTTACTAAATATAGTTGCGTTGGATAGACGTGGTAGTAAGTCGTCAATAAGTGGATGTGGTTCGCTGTCAACTATAGTCTTAGCATTTAATTTTCTATAATCAACACATAGTCTAATGTTATTGTCCTTCTTCCGGACAATCACTAATGGAGAAGAGAATGGCGAATTACTAGTCTCAATGATTCCCAGAGACAACATCTGTTCAAGTTCCTTAGTAGTTTTAGCAAGGAAATGTAAAGGAACAGAATAGGGATGTACACGAATAGGTGTATCATCATTGAGAGTAATGTCATGACTGATAGCCGATGTGCGACCCGGGACGTCGGTCAACACATCTGGATAAGATTGTAATAGATTAGCAATCTGTAGACGCTGTTGCGGTGTAACCGTTGAAGAGATGGTTACATCCCGCCAAGATTCAGTAGGTTGAACTACTGGTACAGGTAACGGTAACTGTACCTCAGGAAAAGAAGATTCTTCTTCCTGGATGACAGATAAGTTAGAATAATGACAAGTGGATACTGTGTTGTCATCTAGTTCATGAAAAATTGACTGTAAGTGTTCAGGACGTGTATGAAATTGCTTGAGCATGTTAATATGAAATATCTTTTTGTGTCCCCTGATATCTAAGACGTATAAGAATAAATGACCAATAAGGAAAAGAAATGATGACTGACTAGAGCTGAGTCATCAAGAAATAAGAGAAAAGGGTGAGCGTACACCATTATCTGCGTGGCGCAGAATCAAGTAGTAATTGTAACTTTAGATAACGGTGATGAAAATAAACACCATTATCACGCTCGATTACCCAACGAGCGTCTCGATTGTTACGAAATGTAACCATCGCCTGTCTATTCTGCCCATCGGATGATGGCAGAAGGCGAACAAACTTAACGTTTGCTGTATAATCAAAAAAATTTCTAAGTGCCTGCCAGGTAGTATCCTGCGGCAGATTTCGCACTAACACTGTGCGAGAATACGCACTTTTCCCAATATATGTAGTATCATTGTCACGAAATAGTGGACAATGATGATATGTATTCTTTGTCAAAGAATTAACCTTCCTTTTCAACACCGACATTGTATTTCTGTTGGATGTCGTATCATCCTGACTGGACTGAGGATGATACCTATCATCACCAAAGGTATTAAGTTTCGTACATGTCGTAGACATGTCCTTGCTGGGCAAAGTAAAAACTTTTTCATCATAATTATTTGTGTTAACTTTATGTTTCCTTTTAAGTCCAGCATTATTATTTAACTTATTATTCTTCCTCATAATGTTTTTGTCAATGTTGACAACGTCAACAGTTTTATTAGGATCAGTTATATCCTTAGTATGTTGTCCAATAGATCTATCATCTTCATCAATTTCCAGGATAGTACTGAGAGTGAAGTTGGAAACTGCTGTGCCACATGTATTTATGTCGTTGGCACGAAGTGTAGCCATATGAACAACAGCGTTAGCGTTGCTAAAAGAATGCAAATTTTTTTTTTCCCAATCAATAATTTCCTGTGGGGAACAATCCTTACTACCATGGATGCGTCCCAACATCAGATCTGCAATTGGATTCTGAAGCATGCATACTTTTACGTTCCCTGTGAAAAAAGGAGTGTTAACATGAATAATAGCTGTGGGGTAAAACTCTATTGTTCCACCAAAAGTCATGCAACGGACATATTTCCCCATTGCACAGCTAGGATGTACCAGCGACTGTCGTACACCAATCGTTGTGGATCCCGAATCCCTCAACACTGAGACGACGGATCCATTAACTAATCCTCTGTTAAAAATTAATAGGCCTGTTCCATCGTTGACTGCAAGACCTACCTCTGGTGTAATATGTCCGCAGTTAAGCACTGTTTCTTTCGCCTTCTGAAAAATAAGATTGCATTGTTGGCAACTATTTGCCACATTATAATTAATAGCAAAACATGCAGCGGAAGACTGTGTTGTATTATTGTCAAGTGGGACCTGAGCTGTAGGGGTAGTATTATTTGTAACTGCCGCCCCTGTATTATGGTTGTAATGAGATGATCCCCGAGAATGAGATCGATTCCGAGTATAATTGTTAGAATTATCTCGTCGTCCTCTATAGTAACTATTATCTCGATGTCTCGAGCCATGATTATTACCATTCCAGTTATTATTGTTATTGGGAGTATGTGATCGATTATAATTAGTGTTATGTTGACCATTGTGGTAGTTTGTTTGAGGTGAATAATTTCTATCTCGTGATCTACCTCTGTTGAACTCATTTTTATTGTTGAAATCATTATTATGTCCCTTCTGAAAGTTAACATTGTGATTTCTTTGGAACCTGCTTCTGTCTACACTGTGATGTCTTTGTTTGTTATTGTGATTGTAGGCCATATTAGACGCCACAGGTAGAGGTTCTCTTAATGAGGAGTTAGAAATGGTTGCATTCGGATGTGCCGAACAGTAGTTTAAAGAAATTTTTTCTAACTCATCCATAGTACCTGGTTTACGCTCCTGCAAATATGCAAAAAATGGCTGGCTAACCGAAGATAATACCTTATCCCGTAGTAGTAAATCAACTAATTTGTCGTATGATTTGTTGACTTCTGCCAGTTCAACCCATCTATTAAATGTATTGCGTATGTTCGCAATGAATCCTGCAAAATCCTTTGGAGATTCAGGTAAAATTCCCTTAAATTTCAACCTACAGTGTTCCTCGTCCAGGTGAAACCTTCGTAAAAGCAAGGACTTAATAGCACCGTAGTTATTAGCTATTGATGGGTCAGCATTTTGAGAAGCTGTCAGTGGTTCTCCAACCAAGAATTCATTTAATTTGAGTACCCATGACTCTTCAGGCAAATGGTTAGATTTGCAAGTCTGTTCAAAACGTGCCAGGAACGATGAAAGGTCGTCGACGTTCAAGTTGAAAATGGGTAATTTAAAGTTGTAGAAATGTTTAGGTTGGCTGGATGATGATCCATTTTGTGCGTTATTATTCTGGTTTGCATCAGCATTTTGTGCTTGTAATCTTGCTGTCTCCAATTTAATACGCGCCAATTCCATTTCTTGTTGTAAAAATAATTTCCTCTCGTTTCAATTTATTCTCTTCTTCCTGTTTGGCGATTGTTCTTTGCTCTTCTCTTTCACGTTGAGCAATCTCTCTCAGTCTATTTTCCTTGTCAATTTGCTTCATCTCAAGTTCTGCTTCCTCTTTCTTTAATGCAGCTTTTTTCTCTTCTTCTTTTCTTTCATATTTTTCCAGTTCTGATTCAGCAAACTGACGAAGTTCTTGAGATTTATAACCATATTCACGACCAATCTTAACGAAATGGTCTATAGTAAGCATTTTGACTTTTATCTGTAAGTAATTATTGATAATTACTGATTAAAATAGTCAATAGTAGCTTCAGAGTAATTATTATACTTACTCAACTTAGAAATATTCAATATAAGTAATCACAATAGTACTGAACTTAATGTCTAAGTTCAACTAATAGACAATATTTTGTAACAATATTGTATCTAAATAATACTATATCATAAATAGTTATGATATCTGTTAAATATAATGTAATTATATCACACAATTAATCTCAATATCCAATAATGTTGGGTATAATTCCTAGTAATTATATTGTTCAATGTACTAAGTCACTCTCTTAGTACCAGAAAAGTATATTAAATAATATACAATGGGTCTATTACCTCAAAGGTAGCTATAAGATTATTTTATTTTGTCAATATATATATTATATTATTATGCCCTAGGCATCTATTATAAATTGTAGTGCTACTTTCTTGGACTATCACTGCATAATTATGCAATGTCCCATATTAACCTTAATTATCAGAAAAAATTAATTAAATTAAATTACAAGTGTATTATTGCATATAATATCATATTATTAATGTAGTATTAATATATATTATGAGGACAAACAAAACAATGATGCAACTAAGGGGTACAAACAATGTTAAGACGCAAACAAGACATTTTCACAATTAAAAATGAATTTATGAACTAAATAAAACAAGCGGAAATGTCACAGACCTAATGAAGGGTCAAGGTCTGACCCGAGGTCAACTGAATATTCAAAGTACACACAAAAAAAAAATGACTGCGAAAAATGATGACGTCACAGGACTCATAACGGACGAAATTTAACAATCATAAAAATAAATGATAGTCAGAGGAGAATGGACGAATAGTAACGAACATGGTACAGAACTGAATAAAATTATTAACTGAGTACGAATAAAATACACCAGTTATCTACTGAACGGTACAACTAACACAAATTGTCAAACGGTAGCAAATTTGGACAACAAGTCCAATGTCAAACCTCAATGGGGTTTCCAAAGGTGCAATCGTTTGACTGCCCTAAGAAACGACCGAAATTAATTCAGGCATCGTGAGAGCCGCAGAATTTAATTTCAGTTCATCCTCCCTACCTCCCACAAATTAATAACAAATACATACGATGGAAAACAAATTTAACATATATACATGAAAATACATAGACATGCCTGATCAAAGCAAAATGGACTCAGCACTGTTATTTATCGACCGACAAAGGTCACACTTAAATGACTTATCTTTTGTGCTCAGTTCGGACTCCTGTCGATGACGGTATGCACCAACGGTGTAGAAGTATGTCTGACTGTTTGCTCTTGATGCATATACAGGGTTTATTCGTTGACTTTGTTATTTTTTTCCTCCGTAGAAACTAGGCTTGCTGCTGTCAACTTGTATGGCATGTACACGAACTTTGGTGACGTCACGTTGTTAGGGATTATACTGAGTACTGCGTCATAGGTCATAATTCAGCACATCATGTGATCGTCCTTCAAATGTAAACAATTGTTAATTTCCGAATTTTTTTTCGATCCCCAATCAATGGACACCATCTGTTGAAGGCGATCTTCTCTGTTGTTCTGGAACATTCAATTTGACAACAGTGTTCCATATAATGTCAATAAAGTGGTTATAAATTCTGGCCATGTTAGTTGAGTTCTTATATGGTTTCATTCAAGATTTTCATCGTGTCAGTTGGTGTTGCCTTACGCGAATGCGGGGTGGGGTAGAAAAACGTGTGGGCAAACATTTGAAAGTTGCAATTATATTGAACTTGTAATTCCATTGACGTGATAAGTCGGTTCATTGAGTCCATACATTTATTCACAGTGATACATACATGATGATCAATTCCAATAGGGATAGAGCGTAAGTCCTTATAAGTAATGCATAAATTAAATAATAGCGTAGACTGCTGGTTATGTGTCAATGTCCGTTATGAGGATACAATGCAGTATTGTCGTCAGAACATCACAGCTATATGCACGAGCAGATAGACATGGCTACCTGCCGACAGTGAGACTGCGAGTCTGAAATATATTCATACGAATTTGACGATTATTCTCATCCTTCTGAGGATTCTAGTTAAGTACTAACCTCCATATATTTCCCTCTCATATAGAGTTTTAGGACTGACCCTGATCCATCAAAAATGCACATAAAATGGCTATATCCTGCCATTAAATTGGAAGGTTAGAAAAACGCAGCTATTCAGCTTGGCGGTCAAGTAACAAAGGGTAGCGTTTCTTAGTTACCGACTGTGTCCTAAACAACGCTATACACGTCATAATCGATCGTGTATGAAGCGTTCAGTAATTGAAACATCTATCGCAATATATTAAATGCCTTAACCTTTACAACTGCACGTCTGGTAACCTTTAGCAGACGGCGTTAATATCATATACCGTAACAGCAGCATGGTGCAACAAGACCATACCAAAGGATTGGGAGATTGCCATCATAACACCAATTTTCAAAAAGGGTGACAATCGACAATGTGGAAACCATAGAGGCATATCCCTTCTCAGTGTCCCTGGTAAAATCTACTCTAGAATCCTAGAGCAGAGACTCCGACGCCTAGCTGAGCCACAATTGGATGAGGTCCAGTGCGGATTCCGAGCAAACCGAAGTACTCAAGACCTAATCTTCACACTCAGACAGCTGAGTGAAAAGGCCCTTGAGTATAAGAGTGAGATCCATCTTTGTTTCATAGATCTGGAAAAGGCGTTTGACAGGGTCCCCTGGAGCAAACTTTGGGACTGTTTGGCAAGGAAGAATATTCCAGCACCTCTGATTCATGCTATACAGAGCTTCTACAAGTCTTGCAGAAATTATGTGAGGACAGCAAACCATAAGTCAGAAGAGTTCAGGACCACCACTGGTGTAAGACAAGGTGATATCCTATCACCTTACCTCTTCATACTCCTTATGGACGATGTCATCAAGGCATGTAAGGAGAGAACAAGAAAGTATTCAGTGGGGTACTGGAAGATGAGACAGGTCTATATTTCGGAGCTGGCATTTGCTGATGATGTTGCCCTGATTGCTAAATCAGAGGCACATCTCCAATCCAACCTGCAAGTCTGGAAGGAAGAGCTGGAGAAGAGAGGGATGGTCATAAGCAGCTCTAAAACAAAATCCATGGTGATATCACGAGAAGAAAGAAAACATCAGATTAAGTTGGGAGAACAGGTCCTGGAGCAGGTCGACCACTTTAAATATCTCGGAGCTATTATAGACCGAAAGGGAGGCATCAAAGAAGAGTTGGCCACTTGAAAAGCAGCGGCTGGGAGACTTTTTCAGGCCATAAATCGTGGATTCCTCAGCAAGAAAGAGGTTGGTAAGAAAATGAAGATGGCTGTATACCGCTCCACCTATGTCCCAGTCTTGACATACGGATGCGAGTCGTGGGCAATGACTACAACCCACAAAAGCCAGATCCAAACCTCAGAAATGAGGTATCTGAGGAAAGTGGTTGAAGTAACAAGAAGAGACATGGTCCACAACCAGACGATCCGTCAAGGCATAAAATCCCATCCGCTGCAGACCCAAATAGAACAGTCCCAACTAAGATGGTTTGGCCATGTCTGCAGAATGGGAGAAGATCGGCTACCACGACAAGCATGGGAAACAAAGAGCCAGGGATCCAGACCTCCAGGACGACCCAGAGTCCGCTGGGAGGACAACATTAGACAATCTTTGAAGGACCGAGGACTAGAATGGAACCAGGCCAGGAAGAAGACAGCTGATAGAATAGTATGGCGCTCTCTCTTCCAAACCTCTACACCTCACGGTAGAAGGGGAACGACTAAGTAAGTAAGTAAGTAAGTAAATATTATGCATCAAACTTTAGAAAATTGATTGAAGAATATTGTGAAACAATGTTGAGTTCTTTCATGATGTAATAATTATTCGTTATGTCTTGCGAAGTATAGAAACCATAATAAATCAAAGCAAATAAATTAATCTAAATTGTGCATTTACATGTAAATATTTCAGTTCTACTTAATTCCTTGGTGGTAAAAGCCAAGCAATCAAAACTTATATCCAGCTGAGAATTAATCCAAGAAGTTTGATCACAAACAAATGAAAATTTTAATTTTTTTATGATATTTTGTTTTGGAAGTCATATTGCTGATCTGGAATCTCTCACACAGTCCTGTTCCACACAATTTAATTAATTTATTACTTAACATATTAACTACTGAATTGGAAAACACGCAGTGGCGTAATTAAATGTTGTTCCCATTTTCACTCTGTAGGTGTATGCACAAATTAAGCTGTAGTTTTCGTAATTGCTTACAGATTTTTATGAATTATATGTCATTTTAAATATAAATGAATGTACTAATTATTTCCTGCAGCATTTGTAACTCTAATCGAGGTCTTTGCTATTTTATGGCCCTCCAATGGCCGAGGACGTGCAATATTTTCACCATCATCACTGCTTG
Organism: Oreohelix idahoensis; assembly: GCA_024509875.1. NCBI lineage: Eukaryota > Metazoa > Mollusca > Gastropoda > Stylommatophora > Oreohelicidae > Oreohelix > Oreohelix idahoensis. The sequence goes on from JAMPIV010017453.1 coordinate 936,235, forward strand.
CACTCCACTACTATCAAAATCACTTTTTCAACCAATGTGCACACCATTTTCACTCTTGTCTTTATTGCTAGATCTATCAGTAAATTGTTGAAACAAATTTTTAGCTTGTTCAGCCGTTATTGGAGATGTACAAGAATTTTTTGTGGTCCTATGACTAGTTGCCACGAAAAACAGTTTTACACGATTTGGTAACTAACCCAAAACATTGAAAAATATGAACATAATATCAATTTTCCAGTGTTCTACAACAACCATGCTTTGGGAATTTGTTTTCCGGTGGCAACTTAAAATCTTGAACAAGATCAGAATGAGTTTCAGTACATTTTTCATTCGTTTTATTACTAAACTTCTTCTTTCGTTCGCTTGAAATATATTGTCTATATCTGCAATGTTGTTTCTTGTATAAACTTCACTGTCTTTTGTAGTTCATACAGAGGTCCGTATAGTTTTGCTTCCAGCGTTATTTCTCTGGGCCAGTGGGTTTGCCTCAATATATCATATTCGGGGCAATCTTGAAGTACATGCTCTGCAGTCTGGGGTGCCTGTCCACATGTACACATGGCTGAATTGCCAATCTTGAATTTTGTATACATGTGGCTGTGGAGTCGAATGTATCCTGTTCTGAGGTGCAGAATGACAATTTATTCTGATCTGTTCATAGCTTGATGGTAGCTTTATGATTGATTTGATCATCTTTTTCTTCTGATGGTACATAACTGGTACATCCGGTTGCTCGCCTGCAGCACCTTCTTTAGCCAGTCCGTCCACTCTCTCATTTCCTGGTATTCCACAATGAGACGGTATCCACTGCATGGAGACCCTGCGCTGGTTGCACAGTTACTAAACATAGATCCACGCTCTGAGCTGCTTGCGGTCTAAATGATGGGATTTCATAAGCCGGTCCCACCGGCTCGCGGTAGTTAATGTGTTAAAAATATCAAAATTGTTAAATTTCCTTCTTGGAATCGAAAATAGGTTTTTTTCAATATCGTTAAAATTCATTTAGAAATAATCTTTTGTACTTGATCCGTTGACAGTTTATAACTATTATGTATGTGTTAAGTCATAATTTGTTAATGGGAGTTAGGTGTTAAAGACTGATATGTATGGGTCGGATTTTTGTACACACGCTAGTTAGCACGCTGTTAGTGATGAGATGATTTTTTAGTTGGGGGCTTTGTGCTCTGTAATTTTTTAACATAGCTCAACTGAGTAGTTGTTAGTTGGTTTTTAAAAATAAGATAAAGAAAGTTTTTGAATATTCTTAGTGTTAGTTTGGGGAAGAGACGGTTGAGCTGAACTGTAGTCTCACGCGGTTGGTCCGCGCAATTGTGTAATTTTTACTGAGCAGTACTGAGAGAGGGAAATCTCGAGACAGTGTGTTGCTGGCAGGGCTTCGGGATGGCAGTCCCATCTCGCTAGTGCATTCCAGGGTGTCTCTTTTGTAAAGGGGAGAATTTTGTGATATTGAAGATATCTTTTCGAGGCCATGGAGTAGGCCGCCCCCGAGTATTATTATTGATGAAGATATTCATTCAAACCTTTGTTCCTAATGGATGTTTACCATGGTCTATTATGAAGAGATACTGTGAGCTGCTTTGTTATGCAGCCTATTTTTTCCCCATTGGATTTACTTACTAGATATTTAAGATGTTGGAAGTTTGTTCCTGAGGGATATTTACTGTAACAGTGTACTGTGCTGAGGCCTGTGGTTTATACAACCTTTTCACTTTTCTATACGAGCTATTCGAGGTTCGAATAATGTGATGGCGGACATATTGTCTCGATGCCCATACTGGCCACCACTTTATGTTGCGGATATGTAAGTGGGGTAGGAGGAACCTGTTAATGTAATCACTGATGAATGGCAATCAGCACAAGTCGGGCTTACAAATGGCCGACAGGTGTATGAATATGTAGATGTCAACATACGCAACTGTTAAAGGGTTCTGGCATACCTGGACAAACTGGACCCTCATACCACAGCAAAAACATAGGAGTCAGGGAATGTCGGAACGAGTGGTAACGTAATACAGTTTATTACAACAGACTCATGTAGACATCATGGGATGACATTTCATAACAAATCATGAAGCATCAATGGTTCACAGCATAATCATACAGCATCAGGTACAAAATATCCGTCACATCGGTTGCATAAACCACAGGCCTCAGCACAGTACACTGTTACAATAAATATCCCTCAGGAACAAACTTCCAACATCTTAAATATCTAGTAAGTAAATCCAATGGGGAAAAAAATAGGCTGCGTAACAAATCAGCTCACGGTATCTCTTATTTCATAATAGACCATGGTAAACATCCATTAGGAACAAAGTTTTGTATGAATACCTTCATCAATAATAATACTCGGGGGCGGCATACTCCATGGCCTCGAAAAGATATCTTCAATATCACAAAATTCTCCCCTTTACAAAAGAGACACCCTGGAACGCACTAGCGAGATGGGACTGCCATCCCGAAGCCCTGCTAGCAACACACTGTCTCGAGATTTCCCTCTCTCAGTACAACTCAGTAAAAATTACACAATTGCGTGGACCAACCGCGTGAGACTACAGTTCAGCTCCACCGTCTCTTCCCCAAACTAACACTAAGAATATTCAAAAACTTTCTTTATCTTATTTTTAAAAACCAACTAACAACTACTCAGTTGAGCTATGTTAAAAAATTACAGAGCACAAAGCCCCCAACTAAAAAATCATCTCATCACTAACAGCGTGCTAACTAGCGTGTGTACAAAAATCCGACCCATACATATGAGTCTTTAACACCTAACTCCCATTAACAAATTATGACTTAACACATACATAATAGTTATAAACTGTCAACGGATCAAGTACAAAAGATTATTTCTAAATGAATTTTAACGATATTGAAAAAAACCTATTTTCGATTCCAAGAAGGAAATTTAACAATTTTGATCCACTTTGTTTCACACATTCCCAGAACCTCGATTTTATATTCCCTCATTTCTGCTGCTACTTGGGCCACCTTCCTTTGTTCGTTTAATGTCCGAACATTCCAAGTGCCAAATCTGGAAATTTTCCTAGAAGAAAGAAGGTTAGTCAGCAACACAGACTCCTTTTGGCTTTCTCTGTGTTGCATCATATGCCTCCCTGCGAGAGGACCTTCACCTGTCTTGAATGGCTGTTTTTTATTTTCCTTATTTGACTTGTCCATATTTGTTGAAGTTTTTTGTGGTTTAAATTTTTTACAGGATGGGGTAACCAGCCCCATGCCCAACCCTCCTTAGTTTCTTTCCAGGACATGCATGGCAGGGAACAGTGTTACTATTCTTTGCTCCCCTTTCGGGCCCTGGTAACACACGGGTGATCTAGAATTTCAGTGACTTATTTCCTTGCAGGTGAAAACAGGGAAAAATGGGAATACGCTCACCTCCACTGGTCCATCCATGAGAACCTGATGTCCAAATTCCACATATTCTCCATCCGAGGAGAACATGCCAGACGCCTCCCATTTCTGGTGTAATCCAACCTGACAGGAGACAAATTGGTAAGATTATTAATTAACACAATGAAATTAAGAACAATATTGAGGCAGAGGATTATGAATATAATGATAATGATGCCTTGTTACGATGATAGTCAAATTAAGATTTGTAATATTTGTGATTACTCCCCTTTGTAGTCCCAGGGGTAATCACAAGGAGACAAAAAAGAGAGTAGAAATACTGTTCCTTCAGGGCTGTGGTAAGAGAGATTTCTTTTGTTTCAGTGCAATGTTACATCATCCTCTTCTTCTTTGATCCTTAGCTGACGAATGTCAAAGCAGTAAGTGGCCATCATGCCTGGTGGCATCTTGTAGGGCAGCAACAAACTGCTTCCACTTTGTTCAGTTGGTGGCCATCATTCAGACAGTGACCAGCTCTGGTTCATTCTTTGCATCTCTGCCTCCACAGTTCTAAACTAAGTGGTTTTTGGTCGGCCTCTCTTTCGTTTTCCTTCAGAGGTCCAAAGCATAGCTGTTCTTGTGATCGTATCAGTGTCTCTTCTGAGAATGTGGCCAATCCAAATCCAGTATCTGCCAGCTATAATGGTGTGCATGTCCTCTTGGCTACTCCGAGCTAGTAGTTCTTGACTGGTGATGGTATTTGGCCAAAAGATTTGGAGAATGTTCCTTAGGCAGACTGTGTAGAAGGAGGACAATTTCGACATTTCCTTCACTGTTACTCTCCAGCATTCTGCACCTTAGAGAAGCACAGAAAGTAGCAATGTTACATAAACAACAATAAAACTAAACAACTTGTTTTTTTCCATAACTTATTCAATATTTGTACTAACTATAATCTCTGGTTCACTTATAAAATCTGTAACATGTTTACAGTCTGTAATCTCCTAATAAACAAGGTACGATACTGGTCAAAGAAACACACCTTGCACAGGAACATGAACTGTGTTCCCTACATTGTTTAAATGGATGCGTGGCATGAAAACAAAACAGTAAGATATTAAAATTCTATTTATTTATGAATCATACAGCTTATACAACCTAGTCTACTTATAGACTAAGTTAGTTTTGCTTCGTCCTGGTAATGTGACATCTCTAAACTCCCTATATTACTGTCTCAGTGAAACGTCCTGTAACAAACAATGTAAAAATTCCTGTGTACCATTAATTTATAAAACTGATTCCGTACCATTTTTTCCGTAAATTTTTAAATTTATATCCTTACCAGTTTTACAGCAGCCTCCTCTTTTATTGACACTGTAAAAATCCCACCAGGTTTTCGGGAAAATACAGAAAATGTGCACATTGCACCATGAAAGCTAAATTGCCCACCCATCAAATTAGTACACAGGCCTTTGAATTTGTTCGTGGTGAACTGACTATTGACAACACGTTCACAAAGATTCAACGAAGATAAAATAGATGGGAAAAGAATGAACTGACCACAGGAGAATTAGTGTTGTCATCAGGACATGTAGCAGAAAAAAACACAATATAATTATTTACCGTGATGTTTTGAGCAGGTTACTTGCTCACTGAATTAAATTTTTGTATCTTATTAAAACAATGTTATGCTTTAATTACCTTTGCCATTTTTAATGATTTGATGTTGTCAAAGACCTTTTTCAGGTGCAGCTGGATGGTCTCTGGGTTCTTGGACTGACCCAAAATCTCCAGAAGGTCATCATTGGACAGGAAGTAGAACCTTGGAAATATTTGTCGCTTGGTCTCCAAGAACAAGTCTAGACTTTTTCGGATATTATCTACTGTTCCTTTCATGACAGTCAGCTTTTCCAGCAAACCTGAAATTGAATATTACATGCTGTCATGGGCAACAATTGATATTCTTAAACAGGGTGTCCAAGAATTATTCATTGGATAATGAAACTCAATAACCTTAAGGGGATACAAGTGTTCCGAATAAAATACTGCATTAGTAGCCTTAACCAAAGGAATTTTATTGGTCACATTCATTGAAATTCACTTACAAAATTAAAAGCTCAGGATACAGTTTTTCAATATATTTCCCCAAGGGCACACTTTGTAATGCGAACAATGTCCACGGACAAACTCCAGTTTTCACGACGTGTTTTGCAGCAGCACAGGTGCAATCAATTTCGATAAACGTGGCCAATAAAATTCCTTGGATTAAAGCTGCTAATGCAGTATCATTAACCTATAACACTCATATCAACTCATCTGTCTGTGAGGCTAATTACACACTCATTGACTCTTGAAATCATATGTTGAGAACCCAGCATTGTACACAAAGCTTGGAGGAGTCACTTGGGCTCCCAGACGTAACTCTGGATTTTATCTGGTTGCCTGTGTTTCTGGAGGATCTCACTATGTATCCCATGATAGGCAGGGGGAGCTGAGAAGTGGCGCTGTGTTGGACATGACAATTCCTTAGGAGAGCTCAGAACCAGAGCACATTATTTTAGCTCTGCATATTTGGAGAGCACCTTTGGATGGCAGGGAATGCACAGTGTGCCACAAGCTTCTCTCTCCTAGCTTGGGACCAGATATGATGATCCTTTAAATGCAAGCCAAGCTGGAGAAACTGGACTTCAACTCAACAAGTTAAATAATGGCATAAAAGCCACAGGAAAAGCCTAGATCTACAATGTAGATAATACCAAAGACTCTTTAACTTGGTATTGGATGCTAAAGAGCAAAAAAGCACAGAGGCCCTAGTTAAACAACAACATCATATATACTCAAGGTTACTGAACTTCATAATCTGGTGAATATGCCATGGACACTACACATCTGAAAAAAATATGGATCATAGAAAGAAGTAATATTTACTTGGTTCACTTGCATTAGCTGTTCACACTGCATTCTACCAATTTTAAAAGAGGGTTGTACATGGAAATTTCTCTAGATGCTGATAGTCAACATATCTGATCTAAAAGAACTGGTATCAACTGGAAATGTCTGGGGTATTCCAAACCTAAAAGTAAATACCACAGAGAATGCCCAAGTCAGATATAACAAAAGCATGCTACTCCTTAACTCTTAGTATACGTGCTCAAAAACCGTGTTTTTACGAGCTGATTTCAGAGAGTAAATTTTTAGACATGACTGCCTTTACTGATTTTGCATTAAGTAACTTATTTATAATGATAACATAAAGTGTTATATATTAAAATGTAGAAAAATGAAACATCTATGACATGCACTTAACTTAATTGTTAAGTGGTGTTAAACATGCATGCAACATATACAGTAATGAGTGCAGACAAATTTTAAATTGAAAAAAAATTGAGAAACAAATTGTACTTATCAATATGAATAATTAATTCTGGTAAACTTCTACCCCTAAACCTACTTTCATTTTAAAGTACATCCATTTTCACATAATGTAGGAAAGTTGGAGCTGTTTCTGAGCACAAATAAAGTTTTTATCACAATTTGAATTTTTTTTTTTTTTTTGTATATTTAGATAAAGCGGACAAATATTTTAACCTTTATTTACAGACATGACTACCGTTACTGATTTTGCATTAATTAATTTATTTATAATGATAACATAAAGTTTTATATATCTAAATATAGAGAAATGAAACCCCTTTGACATGCATCTAACTTAATTGTTACGTGGTGTTAAACATGCATGCAACATATGCAGTAATGAGTGCAGAACAATTTTAAAAAATTTGGAAAAAAGTTGTACTTATCCACAAAAATAATCCAATTTAGAAGCCTGGAACTCCTAGAACCACTTTCATCCAATGATACGGAACACAGACAAGTTTCAGTTGTTTTGAATAATAAATAAAAATGTTGTTTCCTTTTGAAATGTTCAGGTCACATATTGAAAAATCATGACGAAAATAAAATATGTACACAACTTTTTACACAACTGATACTATTTCCTCTCATGATAAGCAGCAAAACAGTTATTTGGATGTAGATGGGGATTATTTGTGCATCCTTCACAATAAAAAGATGTCTTGACCCTTACTTGAGAGGTGCTGCAAACGACACAGTTGCGATGAAATTCTGATTTTTTAATTAAATGGTTTGTTCCACAGCAGCAACAAGAGAGAGCTCACTGACAAGTTACCCTTTAAATTGAAGCAGGCTTTGTTTTTTGGCATTTGTTGTTCTTGACAGTGCAAATAATTTATACGCATTGAGCTGAGCTATTTCAAAAATCCAGAAGAAAATTTTTTTCCACCACTTTGTTGTTCTTCTGCTAAATGTGCCATATGTTACAATGCTTTGGTCCACTCTGTCACGTCCATTCATGCGTTGATTGTAATAATCAATCATCAGTGGTTTATTTTTTTGTTTCACCAAAGCGATTGGTGATGTCCTTGCTTTCCACTGTTGCGCAGCTTGAAACAAGAATGCATGTTTTTTTTTTGCTTTTTTGTCCCTAAACATTACACATAAAAATCTTTTTTCTTGCTCCATATACCATTTCATTTCCATATGCATTAGCTGTGTAGTTTTCAGCTCTTTTGGGAAGTTCTTTCGATTAACGTTGACAGTCCTAGTGAAATAATGACACCTGTTATTCAGATATTGAAGCAACGGCACACTTGTGTAATATTGATCAGCATAGATGTGATGACCTTTTCCACATGGTTGTAGCAAAGTGTCAAAAGCTTTGATGCCTTGCTGGCTATTTACATCAATATCTGGACTGTAAGAAGTATTGGCCCCAAATTTACTACATACCCTGTGCTACTGTTGCAAAAACCGAATGTCTTCACGTGATATTTTTTGGGTTTAGAGGCATTTTGTGAGCCCATCTGCCTTTCCACCCAATTACCATTTCATCCAAAGACAGCTCCTTGTAAGGGTAAAATGCTTCCTGGAATCTAGATAACATTTTCTGTAGAAATGGTTCGATCTTTGCTTTACTTTGTCTACATCACTCACATGAAACATTGTGTGATATAACATCTGAAACCTATCCGTGTAAACATCTGTCTGTACCAAAGAGTTTGCATAAAGCCTTCATTAGACCAATAATCACTAATGGCTGGTTTTTTCACAATTCCCATTGCTATTATCACAGCAAAAAACTTGCACAGTTCTGGAGATGTAACTGGATACCAGTTTTGATAGACAGATCTTTTTGTTGCCGTTTCTGAATTTGACTGACAGAGTCGATCAGCATATTCATTTATAGAAACAGTAAGCTCATCTATAATCTCATTAGTTAAAAGAGCTTTGAGACAATAAAATGCAGAAGAATCATCAGGTATAATATTTGGATTCACACCTGTAATCCTAGCATGAGGCGGTAGAAAGCGGAAAGCATTTTGTGTTGTGCCAGTATCAACTTCATTCCACCTAATGTCCTCATTCATTGTACTTGTATTACCATCAGTACTTGTGGGTTCTGCTTCTTTATGGGCTGATCTAGATGTAGGCCTATCTTTTCTTAATCTTTTCTTCATGGGAGCTTTACCTTTTCCTTGTTGTCTTTTCACTGGCCTGGCATTTCTAGTGCTAGTACTACTGACAGAACCAGCTAGGGGAAACGCCCCCTTCTCATCTGATTCAGTGTTTTGATTACATATATCTTCGCTGGGCAAAATATATTCTGAATCTGAACTGTCATCGCCGCTCGATAACTGATCATCCTCATGTTCAATCCAAGAAGAAATAAGTCGTGCTGCTTGCACAGCCGATAACCTTTGCTTACAATCGTTTGAAGATGAAGCCATTTTGGTTAGAAATAAATTTGTTTACGGTCAACAGCCGAACAAAGGTACTAAAAATCGAATGTTAATAACGAATAATAATACACCACGCTAAAATTGTAAACAGATTGATTAAAGGAAGTGACTTTATAAATGTTGGATTGGATAAAACATTGACAATTTTTCATTAAACTTTGCCGATAGAGACTTACTGTCCTTGCCACTTCAGAGGGCGAGCCGTATATTTGGTACCAATTAGGCGTCACCTCACCTGGCGAGCCGGATACTAAGAGTTAAAGACATCAGCAGCCTAATTAATAAAGCAAGAACAGCGTTTGCCAACCTAAACAACATCTGGAAATCCTCCCATTACAGTACAAACACTAAATTAAAAATAAATGAGAGCTGCATAATTTCTGTACTTCTGTATGGTGCAGAATATTGGAAAGTAATAGAAAAGGAAATTTCCAAATCATCCTCTTTCCACACAAACTGCCTAAGGAAAATTCTTTGACTCTTCCATACCTGTACAACGGACCAGTGAAAACCTTACACAAAAAAATATTTTATTATATTATACGCAATGCAGTTTTAACTGATTCCGTACGCAAGATCTAATAATAGACGCAAAGGCCGAACGATGTAGACGTAAGATCTAATATTAGATCCTGAATTATTTCGTTGTTTCTTTCCATACTGATATTTTAAACTGCCCAGAATTTATCTCGAACGGAAGTAAACACAAAACTGGGCAAATTTCAACAAGCTTCAACGTCTTTTATTTGCGTTTGAACGGATTTTTTCACATTTATCTTCATCTTTAATCGTGTTTTGTCGTATCGCCATAATGGCCAAAAAACACACAGGATATGTTACTAATATGTGAACAGTGAACAAACTGTGTGATCAACCATAACTTTCTTACTTTTTCTGTGTTTCTAAATGGATTACCTGCACAAAGAGAGCAGTGAAACTGTATTGTGATAACAATTTATGTTACAAGCCTTACGTAAGTCGAAAATTTTTGTTCAAAATTTCAAGTTATCTTTTTTTCCGTGTACATGTTATCTGTTATAACATAAACATAACATAAAATTAGCTAGAAAGGCATATGGATTTATATTGTTCATCCAATGTACTTTAATTTGATATATAATATGTTATACTTAACTCATGATTAGACACACATTGTCAGTAAACGTAAATTATGTATGTGTAAATTTTTGGGGCTTAAAAATAATTCCGTCCAGAGCTGAAAATAATTACGTACGGAAAGAGTTAAAATGATAAACACTAACATTTGAAATAGTGTGATTTAAAACATACTAATAAAGTCTCATGCTGTTCTTTATGTGTGTTAGAAATTCTGTGAGTGATAATCATTTAAAGTGTGTGTTATATCCCTTAAAGTTATTACAGCCTCCATAAAATTGTGGTGTTTGTGTTAGTTTTGTCTAATGCATCAGAAAATGAATAACTTTATAACAGAAGTCAGATTATAACTGTGGTGATACATATATAATAATGTATAAAATGTAAGACAAAACTCTGCCGTTTAAAAGCAAAAATATCATAGTAGCTGTAAATTTATGTGCTCTGAGAATGCACTGCCCTACCATTATTCCAATTCAAAGAAAAAAGGTCATTATTGAGTAAGTTTTAAATTAAGGATTTTATCTCTTGCATAAAATACTGCTACTACTGCCATGACCTCTGAAGCTGTCTACGAGCTTTCATTTCTGAATTCTTTTTTAGGCCATATTAAACAGATGGCCCACTGTCCGTCATTTCAACCAAATTTAGAGATGCAGTAACAAGGAGAATCATAAACCTAACCCTATATTCTAACTATAATTCTGATGCTAAAGACGATGGTGACGCATTTCAATGGCATCGAAGAACTCATCCCACTGTTCTTTAATTCCACCAAAAAGGTCAAGGACACCTTTCTCACCGTTTTGCTAAGAAAAATAAAAAGGAAAATCATATTTACAGCTTTTTCATGCATAATAAAATGCACACGCACCCTGTTCATTTTAATGTAGCCTACTAATTAACAAAAATGAATTAATTCATTTAAAAAACTAAATAAATGTAGCAATAACAGACAATAATCGCACACATGCCCCTGCATCATTGACTTTGCTGACTAATTTAACCAAAGTGCCTCATTTAACTGTATTTTGTGATTTAATCTCTTTTTGCCTATCCCTACAGTGCATTTCAAGAAACACATTACTTAACACTAACCTTAATCCTACACCTAACCCTGTTCCCAGCTTATACACAAATAATATCGTGCAAGAAAACACTCAGACTTAGAAAAAAAAACCCAGCAAAAAACAAACAATAAAAACCATAACAGACAATTACGCACCCACTTGCAGAATTTATTTCGGCACAAGTACCGTAGAAATCTACACATAGGCCTATTACACTGCATCGTCGCCTGTTTTGTTTGTGATTTCATCGTCAATGATTAGAAAGCACATAAATAAAGATGTTACCTAACATTAATCCTAACCCTACCCCTTTTCCATCTTACTGATACATATAAATCTGAAGAAAAAACCGCAAGACAACATCGTTCGTTAAAAATATCGAACAATAAACTTTCAACTTACCATTTTAAATCCATAAACGAATTCTTACTAAACAATAGACATCTGGGCATACTTGGCTAGAGATGCCACATGACCCACAGTGCTTCATTTCAACTAGCAAATTACAAACAAGATTCAGTTTTTGTTTTTTTAAAGCATCAAGGTGTAGCGGTAAGCATGATTGATAGCAGATAGCGATAAAAATGCTTCTTATCTCGCTTAGAGCCCAAAAAAGTTTGAGAGAATTTGAACTTACTGGCAAAATCGTAAGGTTTAAAAGGATTTGATTGGTGTATGGGCATACACTGCTAAAAGTATTTTTTAAAATAAACATTGTACGGGGAAAATGTACAACTTGACAGGTATGCTCTCCCATCAGAAAAATATGGAGGAAAAAAAGAGAACTTGAAGATGAAGAAGAAAAAGAAAGAAAGAATATTACAGAGACAACAGAAAAGAATACAACAGTCATGCAGTAATAGACAGCAAATACTGCAGCATGCAAGAAATAAATCTGCACCAAGAAGCACAAATGTCAGTGCCTCAACTGGAGAAAACACCGGAAGAAGTGTTCATACAAACCTTTCTAATATCAAGATACTACAGCCTCAGCATTACTTGGAGCAACCAAGAGGACATGCACACCATTTTAGCTGGCAGACACTTGAGTTGGGTTGGCCACGTCCTCAGAAGAGACCTTGATGCCATCACAAGAACAGCTATGCTACGGACCCCAGAAGGAATGTCAAAGAGAGGCCAACCAAAAACAACTTGACGGAGAACTGTGGAGGATGAGATGCAAAGAATGAACCAGCGCTGGGGTACTGCACGAAGGATGGCCACCAACCGTGCAATGTGGAAGCAGTTTGTTGCTGCCCTACAAGATGCCACCAGGCATTATAGCCACTGACAGCTGTCAGATAAGGATCAAAGAAGAAAAAGAGACAGCCTCAGCATACCTGGATAATGAGTTCCTTTAAGTGCATTTTTTTCTGCATACAGTCTGCTCATAATCTCCTTCCAGCTCCTGTTGACTTGATCAAACTCTGCAGTTTCTTCAGGCAGTTGCTTTCTAATGTCCTCACCTATGAAGATGTTCTGATAAAAACAGCAATGAGTAAGTTAACAGCCTCATCGAAAGATGCTTATGTGGCACCCACAGAATCAGGCTTGATTGTTTTAAGACACTGAGATCATAGCTGCAATTAAAAAACATTTTGTTCTGAGATCTCCATGGTGATCTAGTTCTTGAAACAGTAATCTGATGTACAGTTATGAGTACTTTAACACATTAACTACCGAATTGAAAAACACACTGTGGCCGAATTAAATTTTTTTCCCATTTTCATCCTGTAGGTGTTTGCACAAAGTAAGCTGTAGTTTTAGTAATTGTTTACAGATTTTTATGAATTACATGTCATTTTAAAGATAAATGAATGTACTATTACAATAAATACCGGTTGTAACTCTAATAGAGGTTTTTGCTATTTAACGGCCCTCTGATGGCCGAGGACTTGCAATATCTTCACAATTATAACTGCTTGCGCCACATCTCTATCAAAATCACAATTTCAATCAATGTGCACACTGTTTTCACTCTTGTTCTTGTCGCTAGATCTATCAGTCAATTGTTGAAACAAGTTTCTATCCTATTCAGCCGTTAGACGAGATGTACACGGATTTTTTGTAGTCCTATCACTAGTTGCCACGGTAAAATGTTTTACACGATTTGGTAACTAACCCAAAACGCTGAAAAATATGAACATAATATCAATTTTCCAGTGTTCTACAATAACCATGCTTTGGGAATTTGTTTTCCGGTGGGAACTTAAAATCTCGAACCAGATTAGAGAGTGTTTCTGTACATTTTTCATTCGTTTTATTACTGAAATTAGATTGGCGCTCTGAGCGGCTTGCGGTCCAAATGTGATTATTTTGTGAGCCACTGACAGCGGCTTGCGGTAGTTAATGTGTTAACTGAACATGTGAACAGCAACATAACAAGAGTGAATGTAAGTTTTTGGAAAAAAAAATGAAACAAAAAAGAAAAAAAGCTTTAAAGTTTAAAAAATAAAAAAGACAAAGCTGCAGTAAGGTCAAGGTAGTCACATAGCAGAAACTGCTGTAGGGGAGTGAAGTGTTAGAGACTTTACTATATTAGGTCCAGCATCGAGAAGTGGGGTGACAAGTTCCCTTCCTTACTGCCTTTTCCTTCCCTAACTCAAGTTACAAAGTTAGGTACCCATTTACAGCTGATTAAACTGAAGCGCTTCGATACCATGAATCAAACCCAGCACCTTTGCCGCGAGAGACCAGTGCTCTAACCACTCTTGTCAATCAGACGCTGCAGTTAAACTGTATACAAAAGTCATGGCAAAGGTAGTCCCACAGCACATACAGTGACATCACACTAGGTCAGATGGCCGTCTGTTTAATCTTTCAAGGCTGAGGGAAAAAACAAAAATCAGAAGGGTCACTATAAGAGACTTGTTGTTTGCTGATGATGCTGCAGTCGTCACTCAAAGCCAACAGGAGCTTCAGAACTTGATGAATCGCTTCACTAAAGCATGCAAGGACTTTGGCCTCACAATAAGTCTAAAGAAAACGAATGTGCTCAGTCAGGATGCGGGTGCTGCACCAGTTATCACTATCGATAACTATGAATTGGCAGTGGTACACCACTTCACATACCTAGGGTCTACCATCAATGACAAACTCTCACTGGATACAGAAATCGACAGCCGCATTGGCAAAGCTGCAGCTACCTTTGCCCGCCTCACATTGCGTGTTTGGGGAAACTCTAAACTCACAATGAAGACCAAAGCTGCGGTATATAATGCCTGCGTCACCAGCACACTCCTATATGGCAGCGAGACCTGGACGACCTATGCTAAGCAAGAAAGAAGGCTCAATACCTTCCATTTACGGTGTCTACGCCGCATCCTCGGCATCTCGTGGAAAGATAAAGTGACAAATGTCGAGGTGTTGTCATGTGCTGGCCTTCAAAGTATGTATACACTGCTTCGCTGGCTTGGCCATGTTCGCCGCATGGAAGATGGTCGCATCCCAAAAGATATCTTCTACGGACAATTAGCAGATGGCAAGAGAACAGTTGGGCGACCACAGCTGAGGTTCAAAGATGTCTGCAAGAGAGATATGAGGGCACTGGACATGGATCCAGCAACATGGGAGGATGAAGCTGCCGATCGCACTAAGTGGCGATGCTATTTACAGCGCCACCTCAGATTGGGTGAAGAGAGGCTCACACAACAAGCAGAGGAGGGGAGAAAGGAGCACCAGGAAAAGAAGCAGCTGAGGGCTGTCACCTCAGGGGCGCATTCCCATAATCAGTTATGATTGAAGGGGCTATTATTATTATTACTTTGGTGGTGATTATTGGATATGATAATGTTATGTCCGAGAGTTCAGGTAGCAAAATAATTACCAAGATTTAGTGTTCACAGAGGACAGTAGTTAGTACTTCCAACAGCTAAAGGAAATGTCTGGTGGGTAAATCTTTCTGGATAAATCCACTTGACAACACAATGGTCAGTAGTCGGGAACAATGTTAAGTATAAATATTTTGCCACAGCGAGCTGATAAAATTTAATGTAAAAATCTGGGTATTTTATATGTCCAGTTATACTTATTCTTATTGTTCGTATGTTTGGACTGACTCTCTCTCTCTCTGGATGAAGCAAGAGGACCGAACAGGTCAACCTTGAAGACCCAATATTAAATAAGAATGTTACTGGTATTATTAGGCTTAGACCTAGACTTTGACGTAGACTTAGACCGCTGGCAGGCTGGTTTTGTGATCAATACTAGATTTAGGAGAAAAACAAAACATTTAATCACAAGATCAATATCCTATCAGGTCACGCATAAGGTTAAGATCTCTTATCCACTCTGTCATTTAATTAAATTAAAAGCACACAGGTCTTAGTCTATCTTATCACGCTGCGCTCACCGGTTACGGGTTTGAGTTTTAACTCTTTCATTCCAGAGTTATTTTGCACGCTGTGCCAGACTTTTTTGTGTGCAGAATTGTATAGAGTGAAGTGTTCATCTTTCAGTCTCACTTTTTTTTGTGAATTTTCCTTTGGACATGTACTTATTATATACCAAACTGTAGGGAAATTGATAGAGAATTGAAATAAATAATGTCTTTGGTAGTATTAACACAAGTGTGTTCGGTATACTTAAAACATTTTGCATGTAAAATTGAAAAACGCTAAAAAATTTGACTGTATAATATGATCTTACCAAAGACAAATTACTGTTGTAGACAATGAAACTTTCTTTTTAGTCTTCAAACGTCAAGTTAATCCATATACAAAGTAAAAAAAAAACATGCTTATGGCCACAATTAGTGCATTTAATGTTATTCACACCAGTTTTTCTGTGGTCCTTTGTAAGAAAAAAATAAATTATGCAATCGTGCATTACGTAATTTTCAAACAAATAAAGAAGAATAACGTCATATGAAAACTTTTTTACTCTTGTTTAATGTTTTAATAGTATCCCTAGCTTCATCTTCTACCAAGAACTAGTGATTAGATGTTACGGTAGGTCTAGTTTTGTTGCTTTTTGATCGGCCAGAATATGACTACGCCCACTCATCAACTAAATCTAGTATGTCTAGCTTTTCTGCACAGATTCCGTATTTTGACAACAAACTGTGACTACCAAACAATCATCATCAATGTCAGCAATGTTTCAAAGTAGTTTGACACAGTTATTTGCTTAGGAGACTTAGAAAATGCAAATATAAAGCGTGACATATTTCTCTAGCAATAACAACAAAAAACGCAAACACGCAAATCTTCACAAAAATTTTGATAATAACGTCAAAACACGCACATGTGCTTATTAACTACAGTCAAATTAGTTGTTTAAATAGTAGTGGAAGTCATTCTACGAGTTTTAATATATGAACTGCATAAAACGGACGATTTTTAGGGTTTATTCGTGATAAACTAAAAACCACGCTGTGAGCGTTGCTCTGGCACGGCGCGTTGAATTTTGCAACGCTCAGAGCGTTGGTCTGGAGTCAAAGAGTTAAGGCATGCACCTTTTTCCCCTTCCACCCTGATAAACTCTCAGCGCACAATATCAGTGATAATGTTATTATGACTACTTTACAAATATTGCTTGCCATTACTAGCTATTTGTTTCGCCACATGATATTACACTAGTTACTTACACGATTACAAGTAATGAATTAGAAGTAAATTTATATTCCATCAATAGTCTGTCGCCTAGTGTCTTTATTATTCAATTAAACATCTCTTTCTGGGTGATAACGGGTAATTAAGTTTCTTAACACTGGAAAGATTTAGCTGTGCGCCATTTACTACGCTAGTCAATTAACACATAGAAAATCCCAGTGAATTATAATGAGGAACTTAACACATTAAATCACTTAAATGCTAATATATATTACCGCAAACAGAAAAATTAAACAATCTCCACGAAAATCTAGTAATCCACTTTTTACAATGGCTGTTAGAATAGCGAGCTAGATATCTAAAATATCCTGAGCATACTGATAAACTGACTTTGGTAGGACGAAATATATATACAGAAAAGCTTTTATTTCACTAACGGGTGCGAGAATCGCGCCTTCGTCCATATCACGGGAATCAACTCGTTTGACTCTCAATATAAGATTTACTGTCCCCTGGTGCCGACCAACAACACAGAATCAGCTAAGCCTTTGATCTCATTTCTTCTGCTGTAGATCAGATTATTCTCCCTTGGGACCGTGAACAAACGAATGTGGTCAGTACATCTTATTATCTCCCCTTTTGCATTCCCTTAAGTCCCCTGAAATGTTGGGACATGAAACCATTAGCGGCACACTCCTGCTCGCGTTTCCCCCGATCAAAGAACCCAATTACGTCTAACCGCGCCCTCCTGTCTGTTCCACAATGCTAATTGCCAAATCGGCTCGTGTGATAATTGAGATAGCAAATCATGGCTCCGCTGGCTGTTATTTTGCCTGTCTGAACAAAGGTAAACCTTGTCAGCGCATAACAGAAGAAATAGGTGTGGCTTCAAAGTGAGTCTATAGTCAGTGAACTTCGTCAGCGAATTGCATGTTTCGCGTAGCAAAAATTATAAACCTAAGATGGGGAAGCAAAGGTGAATGGTCACTGTTGCACTATTTACATATATATGTGACACCAACAAAGAAAAATCAGAATGATTTTAAAGAAAGGAAATTAAAATTTAGAAGAGAAATAACTCAAAAAAAACTTTTCCAGGGGCTCTGATTGGGTTAAGATACAAATTTGTCTTGCTTTCGTGATTTTTTCCCCCAGTTTCATACTTCTTTTTATATTATTATTAAAATGTACATTTCTTAAGCAGATTCTGCAAGTTTTAGTGAAACCAAGTAATATGTAGTGTTATCATACATGCCACACCTCGGAGATGAAAAACATGTACAAAAATTCCAAAAACCCTGTACAAAGACCCGCAAAACCTGTACTGAAAAAAACGTATCAAAAGAGTTAATTAGTGTAAAAATGTTTTCAGTTACAGTGAGCTGCATTATAATTGAGACATGTGGACTTTGCTTTTTAAAGCAAGTCTTCACTTGTGTTAACTGATTCCGTATGCAAGATCTTTTAAAAGACGCAATGGCCGACCGCTGTATCCGCAAGATCTTTTAAAAGATGCTGATTTATTTCCTTGTTTCTTTCCATTCTGATATTTTATACTGCATGGAATTTATTTCAAACGGAAGTAAACACAAAACTGGGCAAATTTCAACAAGCTTCAACGTCTTTTATTTGCGTTTGAAGGGAATTTTTCACATTTATCTTCATCTTTAATCGTGTTTTGTCGTATCGCCATAATGGCCGGAAACACACAGGATATGTTACTAATATGTGAACAGTGAACAAACTGTGTGATCAACCATAACTTTCTTACTTTTTCTGTGTTTCTAAATGGATTACCTGTACAAAGAGAGCAGTGAAACTGTATTGTGATAACAATTTATGTTACAAGCCTTACGTAAGTCGAAGATTTTTGTTCAAAATTTCAAGTTATCTTTTTTTTCCATGAAAATGTTATCTGTTATAACATAAACATAACATAAAATTAGCTAGAAAGGCATATGGATTTATATTGTTCATCCAATGTACTTTAATTTGATATATAATATATTATACTTAACTCATGATTAGACACACATTGTTGTCACAGAGGTTTTATGATCATTGAATTGCCTATATCCTCTTCTTTTTCTTTCACCCGTATCCTTTATTTTATTATCACTCTTTACTTTTTCCTGTATTTTTCGCATCCATTCGTTTGCGAAAAATATTTTTTTCCCATTCTCACTTTCGCCAGTTTCGTTTCTCAATTTAGAAACGCATTTCATTGCTGATTAAACGAGTAACTTTTTACGTAACGTGTCAGTCCCTTGCACCAGACGATTTGGCGTGAGAATGCATTTGGTCAATTGCTGCAGATTGACGAAATAACTGTGAATATTTTGGCTATCTCAGACATAGGGCCGACATATCGTCTGCATTCTCACTTGTCAAAACGTAGCTTCTCGGTGAGCGCTGAGGTGAGGCGTGAATCCCGACATCTCCCCGGGCGCAGTATCAGACATTTGTCTGGTATTTTGCATCTGACACGTAGTTTCCTCGGTAGATTCTCAGTGTCAGGGTGGAGAAGGCGCCATCACGCATTCGCTCAGAATGGTCATTTTGGCGTGAGGTGCGAAGACAGGAGGTGTTAAGAGAAGGGGAGGCTATTGCGTAGTTTATGGAAATAATGTACATCTTTGTCTGGTGTTTCATATATACTGGAGGGAGTTAGATTTCATTTTCACCCAGTAACTTCGCAGTCAAGACTAGAACAAGCCTTCGTTCGATTTCTAGAATCTCTGTTAATAGAGATGTCATTTAGTATGATCGTAGTGGTTTAAGTTCTTAGTAGTTCTGTGTTGAGGTAAATCTTATATTATTTATCTAGTATTTTGTGAGTGTTAAAGTGTTAAATCGCTTATTTCATTTTGCTAGTTAGATTTGTGCAGAGAGTTAAATTATTAAGTCTGTTATATTCTCTAGTCGACGAGTTGAAGTGGAAAGCGGAATAAATTATAATTTCTAGCTTAAAATCATGTAGCTCATAATGGATTTAATTTAACTGCTAATACGCAGTCGAGAATATTTTAAAACTAACTTATTAAATGACTGCTACATCTTGAGTATTGACGGAATGCATAGGTATTCCTAATTCAGGATGTTTATTTTTAAATATAACTTATTCCACGAGAAGTGTTAAACTATAAGACAAGCTAAGCTTGCAGTTTAAATTATCAGTTATAGTATGTATAATTATTTGATATGTGTTCTTTCCATTTATATATAGTGAAACTGTGGTACCCAAACTTTGCCATCGTTTGAGTAAAGAGATAAATCTGTGAAGAAAACAACAAACATTCTCACCTTAAAGATTGGTTGTATAACTTTTGCAAGAACTTTAAGATTTTAAAGAAGTAACGGGTCATCAAGCCTGATTTGATTCTTCCTGAGAACACTCTAGTCATTTTTCAGCCTTTGTGGCAAGTAACATATTACAATCAGTAACTTTCCCGACACTGTTGACAAGTGGTGGTGTGACCAACTAAATTCCTATACTGAGAGAAGGTGCCGACCTGACATTCCTCATTCGTTTGAAATCTAAGATGTTGACACTGTGCTCGCTATAAACGCTCGTGCCAGGACAATTTTATGTGACTTAAACAGACATCCAAAACAATAGTATTCCCAAGAGAACGGTCCCAGAAGTAGTGAATTCAACCCGTCTTTTTGGACCTGGGGTTTTCTTGGCCAAGATTACCATTGAAGATTCTGTATGGGCAAGTCCTAAAAATATTGTTTTTTTGTTCCCGAAGTGGCTACCAAAGCTGTGAGTATGAACAAATGCACGTGATCACAGTTGAATGAATAGAGTGAATGCAGGACTGAGCGATCCCTTTATGGTGGTATTTTGACACCCATTCATTTTTTTTTTGCTGTCATAACATTTTTTTATGCAAGGTATTGCTAACTATATATATATATATATATATATATATATATATATATATATATATATATATTCCCTTAGACTAGATCAGAGTATCCAATCTGTTCATACCTTAAAGGGGAAGAAGTTTAGACTAAATCATATGTATCTGTGACTCTTTGGGGCTATCACTTCCTTCTAACGGGACTGTGAGCTATACATCGAGGGAAGGATCATACCAACGGGTCTATCACTCTTGTAGCATTCCTTGATTTTTGTTTATGCTTTTTTGTATATGCTTGATGTGATTTTATATGTTGTGAGAGAAGTTTAGTCTTGATAAATAAACTACTCATAAAATTTATTCCAGCGTGTCGGTCAGTTCATTTTCCCAAACTTTTCATATAATCATTGTCATAGTTTTCCCCATGTCTGTACGTCTAACTGTCATCTTATGTGTGTATGTATGTGAGTGGATATATATATATATTTCATATATATGTGTGTAGACTGTCTGACTCAATCTAAATCTGTTGTAGAAGATAGGTGAAAGAGAGAAGATTTCTTGATTTCAGAGACAGCCTCTATCACATTTCTACCATCTCACTCGTGGAAATCTATTGCTAATACTACTTCTCACTGTGACTATCACTTATTCTAATCTATTCAGAAGGGACCAACCCAAGTCTTAATTTCCCAATCGAAAATCTACGACAATTGTCAGTAAACGTAAATTATGTATGTGTAAATTTTTGGGGCTTAAAAATAATTCCGTCCAGAGCTGAAAATAATTACGTACTGAATTAGTTAAAACCCAAACAATAAATGTCTGAGTTTATTTTACACCGTAAAAAGTGATGTGATTGTGTCATCAATTAGTCTAAATCTGCACTTAATTATCACTAACAGACTGGGGAATCCTATGTTCGATAGGACCTTATAAAAGAATTCTGAGACCTGGTATTAAGGGGTGTGGGTTAAAAATCCTAAACCTAACTCGGAACCAAAACATGAATCGTAACCCTAACGATGATAGTGATTTACAAGGATGACATCGAAGAAGACATTCCACTGTTCTCATACAAATTTTACTACGTTATTATTATTATTGCTAAGAGAAAAATGTAACTAAACTATATTGTCCTGTTATTTGAAATGAAATGAGGATGTTTCTAGGGCGGTTTTGAATTATTTAAATAAATATTTGATGTTATTTAAAAAATAATAATATCACGTTATCATATACATTTTTTTTTCTTCATAATTTGCAATGAAAATATAAACTGGCGCTAGCGTAATTTATTCTCTACCAAACTTCAAAAATGAAAATAGCCATTTTAGCCTAACTGGCAGTTTTAAAAACCCATTTGACTTTAGTGTCAATCGTCAAAATGACAAACTTTGATAGTAATTAATTATTTTATAAAAATAACTCACTGGATGATCGTAATAATGATATATCCACCAAAGAAAAGTCAGAATGTTTTTCATGAAAGAAAATTAAAACTAAGAAGAGAAGTAACTTCAAAAAAACGTGTACAGGGGTGTTAAAGGCTGTTTTGTGGGTAAGGTCCTGTTGTGCCTGGACAGTGTAATGCAGTCGTGTATTTGGGTCACCAACTACTGAGGCGCTGACAGGGTGTCACAAAAACACACACTTAAACAATGTACAGCTTCCCAGGAATGTAATGCTCGTAATAGGATGTAGTCGAGAGTAAAGGTGTGTATGTAGGAAACAGCAGATCGTGGACACGAAGTCATATAGGCTCTTATTCGTCTACACACCAAACTCACTCCACCACAAGTAGAAGTCATAGACGTGGATAATACAGATGACTTTTCTTCAACATTTATTACGGCAACAGTACGCTGACAGACGACACAGTCAATTGAACAAGGATCATGGACATTTCATGTGTGGTAATGATGATAAACAACTAGCATCATAACTTGCATAGCTCATGTATAAGATGCTAGTAAAGCTGGCTTGACAATCTACGTTCTTTAATACTGTAGTTCAGGGCCCCTGACTAAACGCGTCAGGTAGTCTTTCAACAAATATACCGCATGATAAAGGCGGTTCCAGTTGCTTAATATCAAAGTCTATGAACTTGTCTAATGAAAGTCAAGACTTCATCTGGCTTCACACGCCAGACACTTCTGCTCAAAGATATCGGCCGTAGTGTCGGGCCTCTATAATAATGTGAACAACTGTGTATTCTTCATAGGCAGGCATAATCATCCATGCCGAAACATACCACCAACATGCGGTTTTCATAATAATATCTCTGTCACTGGGCTTCTGTATAATACTTAGACGAATAGTCTGACTTGGCTACATCGAGCACACATAATGGACTTTGCATCTCAAAGAACTGTGAGCTGTACTCACAGATCGACACAAAATGTTCTGCAATCTAGGCATAATAATAAAGTTTCTTTTACCTTTGACAGAATCCAAGAAATACACAAATAACAACTGTCATCATTCTTGACGAACAGAATAACTCTGGGGATAATCACTAACTTCACAGTCACACAGAAGACTATCTTTTCCCCAGATACAGCAGAGAAGTACAACGGACATACTAGTCCGGTCAGAACCCAGATCATCCCTCCCTCACGGAAGTCTCCGTTTCGCGCTCAAAACTTGCGCATGCGTAGACAGCACAGATCTGAAAACAGCTAACCCCCGACTTAAGACAGGTCAACACAATGAATAAAACAAAGGGAAGATAACCCCAAATCAACCTGTCCCAGGGAGTTAACATACAGTTCTCTAACTTAGATCATCAAAAAATATTAATAGATTTACGTCTTATGAAACCGTCAAAAACAACAGCAACAGACTACCGCACCCTCCGGATAAAAAAAAAATGAACACTTTTTTTATTGGAAATACATCAATGAGCAAGATACAACATGCTCATAACGCATGAATGATGCGCTGATGAAACAAACAACATTAAATAATGTCTTAATGACAGGCTCAATTGACGCACAATAGAGCGTCTAGTGAGAACAAAAAATCACCTCACAAGATAAGAGAAAATATTTTCTCCAAGTAAAACATATCCGGAAGGTACCATCAAAGAAATCTCAGTTGCTGGCGATGCTAACAAAAATCACATACATATCAAAAAATGCAATGTTATAGCAATGCAAATGACAACATAAATCGAGAAGTCATAATAACATATAAATCTATCGAAGTCTCAAGCTATATCATCACTATTATCTAATGGATGGACATAACAAAATTTGTAAAGTCATTATACATACATATGACAATACAAGTGTACAATCTAACTAATAGAAGATGGCATCCACAGTACAAAAACAATGCTGTATCTCGAAGATCAATGTAAGCAGCATCCAAATAGTATGTAAGTGTGACATATGGCATCGTCATGATTCTCAAAAGCACTCCGTACCTGGTACTAGTTTGCACTGAGAACAATATAAATGACACAATTAGCAACATGCTATAATGTACTATAATTACTACTACATGTTTAATTATTACATGTGGCCGCATTAATTTTTTTTGACCTTTATATTATGTCAACTCAACCTTCTCCATTACACCAAAGATGGTAATAGAGAAAGAAAAGAATTAATTTACCACCCTAAGGTGACAACAAATGTGTTAATATATATTGTTATATTGAAGAGACATAAGTCTAGCAGTTTACCAGGAAAATCTAGGACACAAGACTTAAGTGGACTCATGTGGGCATCTAGACAGTATGTCTGCCATCACATTATCCAGACCATGCATAGCTCGTACCGTGAAATGAAAAGGTTGAAGAGCAATAGCATATCGAGTAGATCTCGAGCTCTTCAAGTTCTTACACTGAATAGCTGTAAGAGCTTTTTGGTCTGTTTCCACAATGAAATGCGCACCAAGAAGGAATCTTTGTAACTTAAGGATTGACCAAACCATAGCCAACAATTCACGGTCTAAAACCGAGTAATTCCTCTCTGCCGCATTTAGCTTCCTAGAGATATACATTACAGGATGCAGAGTTCCTGAATACTCCTGCATTAGTGCCGCTCTGATCCCTGTGGATGAGGCATCACTACGAAGAACAAAAGTCTTATCAGCAATAGGTAGTCTTAAGATAGCTAGGGATGAGAACAAATTCTTAATCTAATCCAATGAAGATTGACATTCTTGAGACCAGCGCACCATGTTAGGAGACCCTTTCTTCAATAGGGTTGAGAGTGGTGCCATGATAGAGGATAGATTCTTAATGAATCTTCCGTAGAATTGTATTAATCCCAAGAGACTACGTACTTGTTTTTTTGTTTTAGGCACAGAGATATTTAATATCTTAGAAATGTGAAATGGTTTGGTCCTCTGTCTTCAATAGACCATGACCAACACGATGACCCAGGAAAGAAATTTCACTAAACCCAACATAGGCTTTAGAGGGTTTTGCAGTCAAATTATGCTCGCGTAGAGTAGAAAGTAATTCATTTAAACCCAAATAGTGATCTTCCCAAGTATTACTGAAAAGACAGATGTCGTCTAAGTATGCAATGACATCTGAACGATATGAGAGATTTCGACGCATCATGCGTACGAAAGTAGCTGGGGCGTTCATAAGCCCGAAAGGCATAAAATTCCACTGAAACAAACCCCTAGGTGTTGAGAAAGCAGTGAGAGGTTTGGCGCGTTCAGTTAACAGAACTTGCCAATAGTCTTTCGACAAGTCAAGTTTAGTAAAGAATCGAGAGTTAGAAAGTCTAGTAAGTAGATCTTCTAACAAAGGCATAGGCTCAGCATCGAACTTCGTAACTTGGTTCAATTTGCGATAATCTACGCAAAGACGTATGTTATTGTCTTTCTTTCGAACAATAACCATGGACGAAGAGTATGCTGAGGTGGATGGTTCAATTATTTTCAATTGTATCATTTCATCCAATTCTTTCTCGACTTGTGCTTGAAAATGAAGAGGAATAAGATAAGGTCTTACTCTGATCGGATTATGATCAGTAAGTATAATGTCATGCTCAATGACATGTGTGTGTCCAGGAATGTCGGTAAGGACATCCTGAAATGCTTGTAGCGTAGAAGATACTTGTCGCTGTTCCTCAAAAGACAAATTAGAAGAAACAGTAACGTTTTTCCATGATTCTGTAGAAGTAAGTGGAATCATAGGAAGAGGTAGATTAACATCCGAAAAAATAGTTTCCTCATCCTGTATAACTGACAGGGATGAGATATGACCTTGTTGGACTGGAGAATCGTCCGTCGCCTAGAAAATAGGCTGCAAATAGTCTGGTCGTTCATGATATTCCGTAAGCATATTTATATGGAAGGTTTTATGCCTTCCATCAATATCGACAACATAGTCGACATCGGAAATTTTCGAGACTATTGTATATGGACCTTTCCATGTAATAAGAAGTCTGTTCTCCCTAGTAGGAAGTAAAACAAACGCTTTGTCTCCAGGACAAAGTTGACGTAGGCGTCTCTTCTTATTAGCAAATCGCCTTGCCTTTTCTTTAGCAAATTCGGATGAGGAAGTTGCTAGCTTGCAAGCTTCAATAATCTTTTGCCTGAGAGCAATGACATACTCATATGAAGATTGTGTGTCATTGTCGATATTATCAGCAGTTATCAGATCATGAAGTAAAGACATAGGTCCGCGCGGTCGCGCGCCAAAGACAAGTTCAAAAGGAGAAAATCCTGTATGTTTGTTGGGGACCTCTCTATAGGCAAAGAGAGCCGCGGGTAGAACCCTGTCCCAATCCTGAGGATGATCCTCAGTTATCTTCCCAAGTAAGTTCTTGAGTGTTCTATTAAGACGCTCAACTAACCCATTAGACATTGGGTGATAAATACTACTCAAAGATCTTTTAATGTGCAGAGTAGACATTACCTGCAACATTGTGTCTGATATCAATTGTGTGCCATGGTCTGACAATATTTCCCTGGGAAAACCCAAACGAGAGAATATAAGCCAAAGAGCGTCTGCGATATCAGCAGTGGAAATGCTCTTAAGAGGTATAGCTTCTGGCCAACGCGTGCACATGTCAACGCACGTAAGGATAAATTGATGTCCTCTGGCCGATTTAGTCTTAAAAGGGCCAATGATATCTATGGCCATTTTCTGAAACAGCCGAATAGGAATGTCTGCAGCCTGAATAGGCGCAGCATGCCGTGGACCTCTAGATTTGACCTCTTGACATAATTTGCAAGACCGGCAATAAATTTGTATGTCTTTATTGACAAATGGCCAAAAGAAAGACGCCAGAACTCTCGACTTAGTTCGGGGAAAACCCATGTGCCCAGCACACTGAGAATCGTGTGCATGTTGAAGAATTAGGGCTCTCATACTTTTGGGCATGAGAATTTGAGAATGGATAGACGTGTCTGAGTGTTGTACCATACGCACCAGTTTACCATTCTTCATAGTGATTAATGATTTGCGATTTGTATTCTGATTCGGATCACCGTTTTTAGCGAGAAGAAAGAATTTCTTTAAAGATGGGTCTTTTTCTTGTAGTTTCACAAACGAGTCATGCGAAATCACCAAGTGATCCTCTTGGCTATGTACTTCATTCACTTCAGTAGATGAAGTTTGAGGAATAAGAGCTTGTGCTCTTCTTACCACTGCATTGGCTGTTTGGATATTCCGTTCTTCCCAGGTAGCAATTTGCTGCGGGGTGCATTCCTTAACCCCGTGAATACGACCGATGATAAGATCCGCAATAGGATTAGGTAAAAGACACGCGTGGACATCTCCCGTAAAGAAGGGAGTAGCAATGTGAATAATAGCAGTCGAGTAATTTTCTATTGTGCCACCAATGTTACACATTTAACCACCTTTCCCGTGGCACAGCGAGAATCTATAAGAGATTGCTTAACCCCAATAGTAGTGCACCCAGAATAAAATAGCACAGAGACTGGCTTACTATCCACAAGACCTTTATGCAATATAAGCGATCCTCTCCCGTCATGCACAACTGCAGCAGGAAGAGTGGGAAGAGGGTGACCACAACTTAAAGTAGTTACTGTGGTCGGTTCGAATAATGTTGTGCATTGGGGGCATTGAAATGCTCTCCCAAAGTCAAAAGCAGAACAAGTGACAGCATTAGAGTTTTTATTATCATTCACTTGATTGCTGGCACCATGAGGTTCTTGTTGTACAGAGTTTCCCTGGTGATGAGATCTATGTTTGTTATGTTTAGATCTACCACGATTATTATTCCCTCTGAAATTGTCATAGTTTGATCTACCATGACCACCGTTCTGGTTTGAATCCCAGTTTCCACAATCACTATTGTCATTTCCCCATTGATTATAGTGTCTACCTGGATTGGTTTTGATGTCCCCACGAAGAATAGCCTTGATAGTGTCTATTGTGACTACCTCTCAGAAAGTTTCCATAATTATTGGACCCGAAATAACGAGGACTATCAGATCGCCTCCAGTTCTTTGTAGAAGACCCATTATGTGATGGGTTACCCTGATTCTGATCATAATTACGATTGCTCTTCTTATTTAAATTGTGTTGAGCACCTTGGAATTTATGCAAAAAGTTAGGGCCATATGGTGCTGCAGAAGCAACTGACAACTCTTCTTTCACCTTAGCATTGCTAACAGTAGCATGGGGATGTGCAGTGACGTACTGGCAACAATATTCTTCCATGTCTTTTATGTTCTTAGGTTTACGCTCATGAAGAAAAGCAAGGAAAGACTCATTGACAGATGACATAACTTTATCTTGAAGTAATAAGTCCATAAGGGCTTCATATGTTTTGTCTGTTTTAGACAGCTCAATCCAACGTGTGAATGTAATACGTATCTTCGTAATAAAGTCAGAGAACTCTACTCCAGTTTCTGGTAGCATTGTCTTAAAACGAAGACGATAATCTTCTTCTTTTAACTGATATCTTTTAAGTAATGTTGCCCTGACAACATCATAGTTAGTTCTGTCAGGTTCCTCTACTGCCATTACAGTACTTAATGGTTCACCTGCAAGTAACTCCATCAATTGTCCGACATATTGTTCCTTATCTACCTTATGCGTTACGCATGCCAATTTAAATCTATCAAGGTAGAATGTTATGTCGTCCTTTAGAGGGTTGAAAGAAGGTAATTTGACCTTATAAGAACTCTCCTTTATCTTACCCGAAGTTGCTTGAGGAGCACTCATATTCATGACCTTTAATTTCTCCAACTCCAAAGCTAAGAGTTTTTCCTCATGTTCCATCTTTGCTTTCCTTTCTTCAGCGCAGCTTGAAGTCGTCTCTCTTCAGCAGCAGCTTGAAGTTTCCTCTCTTCAGCAGCAGCTTGAAGTTTCCTCTCTTCAGCAGCAGCTTGAAGTTTCCTCTCTTCAGCAGCAGCTTCTCTGTCTAATCTTTTATTCTCAGCTTCAGCTTTCCTCTCTTCAGCAGCAGCTTGAAGTTTTCTTTCTTCAGCAGCAGCTTGAAGTTTTCTCTCTTCCATCTGGAATTTCCTTTCATCTGCCTGCATTTGCAATCTTGCATTCTCAGCTTTTATCTTCTTTTGTTCAGCTTCTTTTTCTATCTTCAGTCTCTTTTCTTCTGACTTCAATGCCTTGGCATATTCAGTCGTTGCGAATTCCTCCAATTTCTCACCAGTTTTATCAAGGGATTTCCCTTGTCCAATAAAGTATTCTAATGTAGACATCCTGTCTAATAATGTGAGATCAGACCTGAAAAATTAAATAAATTACCTTATCCCAACCTCAATGGGAGACAAGTCAGTAATACTAGACTTGTATACTCACTTCACTTTATTCTATCCCAATCTCCATGGGAGACAAGTCTTTTAATCAAAAACTTGTATAATCACCTTGTTTCTCTATAATAATATCATCATACATAACCTCTGTCTGAAAAGTGCATCATATTAATAATAATAGTCTATGACCAAGTATATATATATATATATAGACTGTGTATGATAAACATGTATACAATAACAATACAAAGACAAGAATATAGAACAACCAAAAACGTTCGCAGAAGTCAAATCAAAAATAAAGCTTAACTAAATCTAATGTTGCAAAGAATTGCAATGATAACTGCGAAAAATTAAACAAAACAAATGACAACACTGTTATAAACAAAAAGATGTATAGAAATTAATGAAAGGAAGAGAAGGCAGACAAATACAAACAAATGAAATCAAAACTAAAGAAAAAAGAAAATATGACAACAACAACGATGAAAAGCACACTACGTCACAGCTAAACAAAAATAGCAACAATTGTCGCTAGCAAATTTCACTATGGAAAATTTGCACAGTCCCTAAAGACACGCTAACAGTAGACCCTCGGTTAAGTGGGATATTTCTACTGAAAGACGCCACCCAACCTTGAACCCGCAAAACATACACACTAATATAACATGTAAACAAAAAACATGTAAACAAAAAAAAATGCATGTAATATGCAAATACACAATATAAAGAATGTGTATAGAGGAAGGCTCAGTTGAACATAAATAAAGGCACAGTTTAACACATAAACGGGCCACTTATCTCAAGCACAATCCTTAAACACCCGCAAAGATGCTGTACAATGCGGTACAACTGTAAACAGTAAAGGTAGACGATCCACCGTTGAAGTACCCAGTAACTTGACAACAGGTAGTGGTCTCCAAATGTCCAGCTACATTGTCATACCCAACAAACCAGTTGAAACCGGAAGATCCAACGTTGGTATGTGTAGACTGTAATATGTAAACAATAGCTTGAACTGTTTACAACCTGAGCTTTGAACGTAAACCACTTGACTTGAACGTAAACACATAATCCCATAGATGACTGTCAAAGTGTTGAAGGGGTGTTTACTTTTCGTAGTACAGCATAAATGAACTCCATAAGCAGCTGTGGTCCATGAAGCAGTATAAGGCGTTGACCTGCTTAGTACTGTTCGCTGCATAACTGACACTCCACAATGTTATCTTGAAAGACCCACGAATCTGGTCCACCAGATTGTTAAGTGTAGAATTGTGGGTAAGGTCCTGTCATGCCTGGACAGTGTAATGCAGTCGTGTATTTGGGTCACCAACTACTGAGGCGCTGACAGGGTGTCACAAAAACACACACTTAAACAATGTACAGCTTCCCAGGAATGTAATGCTCGTAATAGGATGTAGTCGAGAGTAAAGGTGTGTGTGTAGGAAACAGCAGATCGTGGACACGAAGTCATATAGGCTCTTATTTGTCTACACACCAAACTCACTCCACCACAAGTAGAAGTCATAGACGTGGATAATACAGATGACTTTTCTTCAACATTTATTACGGCA
This sequence comes from Oreohelix idahoensis, assembly GCA_024509875.1. Taxonomy (NCBI): domain Eukaryota; kingdom Metazoa; phylum Mollusca; class Gastropoda; order Stylommatophora; family Oreohelicidae; genus Oreohelix; species Oreohelix idahoensis. Next base: position 967,325 of record JAMPIV010017453.1, read on the forward strand.
ACAGTACGCTGACAGACGACACAGTCAATTGAACAAGGATCAAGGACATTTCATGTGTGGTAATGATGATAAACAACTAGCATCATAACTTGCATAGCTCATGTATAAGATGCTAGTAAAGCTGGCTTGACAATCTACATTCTTTCATACTGCAGTTCAGGGCCCCTGACTAAACGCGTCAGGTAGTCTTTCAACAAATATACTGCATGATAAAGGCGGTTCCAGTTGCTTAATATCAAAGTCTATGAACTTGTCTAATGAAAGTCAAGACTTCATCTGGCTTCACACGCCAGACACTTCTTCTTCTGCTCAAAGATATCGGCTGTAGTGTCAGGCCTCTATAATAATGTGAACAACTGTGTATTCTTCATAGGCAGGCATAATCATCCATGCCGAAACATACCACCAACATGCGGTTTTCATAATAATATCTCTGTCACTGGGCTTCTGTATAATAGTTAGACGAATAGTCTGACTTGGCTACATCGAGCACACATAATGGACTCTGCATCTCAAAGAACTGTGAGCTGTACTCACAGATCGACACAAAATGTTCTGCAATCTAGGCATAATAATAAAGTTTCTTTTACCTTTGACAGAATCCAAGAAATACACAAATAACAACTGTCGTCATTCTTGACGAACAGAATAACTCTGGGGATAATCACTAACTTCACAGTCATACAGAAGACTATCTTTTCCCCAGATACAGCAGAGAAGTACAACGGACATACTAGTCCGGTCAGAACCCAGATCATCCCTCCCTCACAGAAGTCTCTTCGTTTCGCGCTCAAAACTTGCGCATGCGTAGACAGCACAGATCTGAGAACAGCTAACCCCCGACTTAAGACAGGTCAACACAATGAATAAAACAAAGGGAAGATAACCCCAAATCAACCTGTCCCAGGGAGTTAACTTAGATCATCAAAAAATATTAATATATTTACGTCTTATGAAACCGTCAAAAACGACAGCAACAAGGGGCTTTGATCCGGTTAAGATACAAATTTGCCTTACTTTCATGATTTTTTTTTTCTTCCAGTTTCATAATTCTTTTTGTATTATTATTAAAATGTACATTTCTAATGCAGATTTTACAAGTTTTAGTGAAATCTAGTAATGTGTAGTGGTATCTACTTTTTTGTGTGTGCTTATAAGCAGCCGTAAATACAGCTGACATTCAAAAATCCGGCCTTCGATAATCCGGTTCCTTCAGATTTCCGGCATGGATTTCGGAGCGCATTTTTAAATTTACCGCGTTGGCGTGCCACTGTTTTCTGGAGCAGTTTATGTTTTGATGCAGCTGTTGGGTCTTGCTTGCACGTGTTAACAGGCATTCCTGCTCATTCCTTCTCATTTATTTGCTGCTGTTTAGCCCCATTATGGATTCAGCAAATAAAAGAAGTGGTGTAAAACGTAAACATCGTGCATTGTTGATCGCAGATAAAGTGTACAGGTAGTCATTTTCTGTTAAATATATACAGAATATATAACCATAAAAAATCCGGCATTTTCAAAAATCCGGCACTCCTCAGGTCCGGAGGTTGCCGGATTTTTGAATGTCTACTGTAAAAAATTATGCTCAATGCGACGTAATCATCAAAATAATCAGTAACGTGCCTGCTGCAGTCAGCATTAGCAAATCATTGATGAATGAACGATACACCATGCAGATTCTCGCAAATCCCACATCAATTGAAAAATAGGCAGCTTGATTTCATTTGTTGATTTTTTATCACGTGGCCTAACATCTCGCCGAATCTAACAACGCAAATATCGGCTAAGGTGTGGCACAAGATGATCGATTTATACATATATTTAATAATTAGGCACAAAAAAACCTGTACAAAAATTATGTACGGGCTGTACACATCTGAACACACAAACATCTTGTACAGATTATGGGTAAACCATAGCGTGTGGCATGTGTGGTGTTATCCACTATTTTTTTTTTGCTCATAAGCAGCCGTAAATAATAAATTATGCTCAATGTGACGCAATCGTCAAAGTAATCAGTAACATGCTGGCTGCAGTCAGCATTAGCAAAACATTGATGAATGAACGATACACCATGCAAATTCTCGCAAATCCCGCATCAACTGAAAAATAGGCCGCTTGATTTCATTGGTTGATTTTTTATCACGTGGCCTAACATCTCGCCGAATCTAACAACGCAAATATCGGCTAAGGTGTGGCGCAAGACGATCGATTTATACATATTGTAGTGTGTTTTTTTATTATTGTATGGAAAGTATGAGTACATGTCTCGTTACTCTGGCCAATAGTACTAGGGTATACATGCTTGACTCTCCACATGTAAGCCTACCTTGCCATGGTTGGAGAGCTTGAGTGCCCCAATGATCCCGGGAGCTATGCCGGCGGGAGTTTTACTCCTGGCAGGGTCACCCAAGCCGGACAGGTCCTTGTTGAGGGGTCAGACTAAATGGGCTGAGGAGTAGGTGGAACCCTATAGGTGTAGATGCAGAACCCACCGGCGAGTGGTACATGCTCTGGTCTGCACCAATCCACCCCCACTTCATGGGACAAATGCTTTCTTGCCTCATTCTTCACTGTTTGTCCTCTATCCTTTAAAGATAGGGAGTAAACCCTGAAAAAAAAAAAAATCAGTGCAGGAGGAGCACGATAGTCTTGGTTGACAATCCACCTAAGAGAAGGACAACTTCACACAAACCTGGGTAGGAAAGACTCGTTAGTCCGGAAAGATAGCTCTCCAAGGAGAGACAACTCTGATGTAAAACAACTGCTGCCTTGCAGGAAGGTCACGGAAAACCAGAGGCTAGGGAAGCAGTCCCGCACAAATGCATGCTGAAGACGGATGCACTGGGCCGCAAGGCGCACAACATAGTGCAACGCAAACCGCCTTGAGATGACAGACACAAATATGACTCAACGAGATGGTGCTCGACCCAAGGAGTCCCGCCAGGTGGGAAGAGTGCTGGACCCCCTGCCTTGAAAGGGTCCAACCAAAGCTACTGGTGGTCACCTATCTCCGCATCGTGCAGCCAGGGCACGGAATATTAGGGCAAATGCGACTGGCCAAAACACTCAGGAAAGAACACTAAATATACTCCAATGGAATGCAGAAGGTGTCCTAAAGAAGAAACTACCGCTCACTAAAAAACTACATAATGAGCAAATTGACATAGCCTGCATTCAGGAAACACACCTAAACACAAACCACAGATTTTCTGTAAGAGGATATGAAACCCTCCGGCTTGATAGAGAGGGACACAAGGGAGGAGTACTCATGTTAATCAGAAACTCCTTGCCTAGCAGAGAGCTTTCTGTTGCTACAAACAGTCAGGCGGAAATTATAGGAGCTGATATCACTATAGATGACCATACCGTTAGAGTGTACAACCTATATGCCCTCCCAGATAGAGATCTTTCACTAGCCACAATGGAGATTAGGCGCACCAACTGCCTGTTTGTTGGTGATTTCAACAGCCATTCAGAAAGGTGGGGTTACACAGAGGCTGATACCCGTGGCATTGAGGTAGAGGACTGGGAGATTGACTCAAATCTACAACTCATCAATAGAGCAGATGATACACCCAGCTTCTACTCAAGAAGATGGCAATCGACCTCGACACCCGACCTTGCCTTCTCAACAGGAGACATCAACCATAAGATTGAACGCATTGTGCTCAACCAATTGGCAGGCAGTGACCACAAACCGATCAAACTAATGATCAATATGGAACATACACTCCACTTCCATAAACCATTACCCCGCTGGAACTACAAAAATGCCAACTGGAACAAGTTCTCAGCACTGACAGATGAATACTGTGGTTCCATAAATACCCAAAACAAAAGAATTGGAGAAATAGCTGACGGATTTAATAAAGCAGTTCTGAAAGCTGCCCTAGAATCAATACCACGAGGGGCGAGAAAAGATTATAAGCCGTACTGGACAGAAGAACTCAAAGAACTGGAAGAACAGGTAACAGAGGCCAGACATGTAGCAGAAAAGGACAAAACAGTTGAGGCAAACATCGCTTACAAAGCTATCTCTGCAAAATACAGGAAAACTTTAAACTGTTCAGCCAAAAATAGTTTGATCAAAACAACAGAAAGTCTTAACCTCGACAAAGATGGAAGAAAATTATGGAGGCTTGCCAAAGCCTTAAATAATGAGGAATGTAAAAATAAGGAAATAGCCATACAACAAAATGAGAAAATACTCACAAAGAAAGAAGCAGCTAATGTTTTTGCTCAAAAATTCTCACTTGAGAGCCAGATAAATGTTCCACCAGACAGAAAACAGGAAATTACCAAAGAGCAAGAAATTTACCAAAATATACCAACTGTTCCAGAAGAGCACATGACAGCAAACCTCACCATGAGAGAGCTAGAGGCAGCCATTGTATCCCTTAAATAAAGAAAGTCACCTGGAAAAGACAGGGTAACAAATGACATGCTTAAAGAGCTAGGGCCTAATGCCAAGAAAGTCCTCCTCAAGATTATGAACTATAGCTGGAAGCGTGGAATTGTACCACAAGTCTGGAAAGAAGCAGTACTAGTTCCAATCCTCAAAAAGGACAAATACCGAATGGACCCCAACAGCTACAGACCCATCAGCCTTCTAAGCTGCACAGGAAAGCTTATGGAGAGAATGATCAATACCAGATTAAGTTGGCACCTCGAAGAAAAACAAATTTTACTGCACCAACAGGCAAGCTTCAGGCAGCATAGGTCTACAGAGGACCAAGTCACCTACATTGCACAGGAAATCGAAGATGCTTTCCAAGAAGGAAAGCACACTTTAGCAGTCTGGGTAGACATGGAGAAAGCATTTGATAAAGTTTGGAAAGATGGGCTAAGAGTTAAAATGCATAAATATGGAGTCTGTGGAAGAATGTATAACTGGATCAGCCACTACCTAACAAACAGAACAGCTAGAGTGCAAGTGCACGGACAGTTAAGCAAAAAGACTACAATGAAACATGGAGTTCCACAGGGTGGGGTCCTTTCCCCAACACTCTTCATCATATATATAAATGATATAACAGAAAACATCCACAAGAATGTCCACAACTCTCTCTATGCTGATGACCTGGCCATGTGGACTTCAGAAGAATACATCACCACAGCAAGAGTGCGCATGCAGGGTTCACTGCTAGCCCTTGAAAGTTGGTCCAGAAAGTGGTTGCTCAAAAAAAATGAACAAAAACTACACACACTATTTTTACCTTGTCAAATAAACCACAGCAAGCAAAGCTACAACTAAATGGGCAGGCAGTACGAGAAGATGAAACACCAACATACTTAGGAATCACACTAGACCGCCGAATGACGTGGAAATCACAGATAAACAAAATACAGCTAAGGGCAAAACTTCGCATGGCCATCATGAAAAAGTTAGCTGGTACCACATGGGGTGCTGATGAGAATATCCTCAAAAAGCTGTACACAGGCAGAGTCAGACCTGCTATGGAATACGGCATCACAGCTTGGTCGACGGCAGCAAAGTCAAATTTTGACAGAGTAAACAGACTCCAAAACCAAGCAGCACGTATTATAACTGGGGGCCTAAAGTCCACACAAATCAACCATATGGAAAGCATTATAGGGCTACAGTCAATGGAGGATAGACATGACAGCAGAGTCCTACAACAAGCTGAAAAATTTAAGAGACTCGAAGGACACCCCATGTTCCAAAGAATGAATAGGCTAGGAAGAGGCAGGCTCAAGCAAACTAACTTTGTAGCCCAAGCAAAAGAAAAAATTAGCAAAAATACTATGCTAGCAAGCTCAGTTGCAAAGAAAATCCCAACAAGCTCAACTATCTCACTGTGGAAAATAAGATGCTTTCCTGAGTTAAAATCTGATATTCCAGGCATTGAAAGTAAGGGAACACAGACAGAAACACAAAGAAAGTGTATAGCAACCAAGTATATTGACCAAAAATTCCCAGCAAAGCTTTGGACACATGCATATACTGGTGGTTCAGCAAAAAATGCAGTTGAAAATGGGGGTGCCGGCATCCTCATAAAATTAAAGAATAGAATCCACTCTATGGCAATTGCCACTGGCAAATACTGCAATAACTTCAGTGCTGAAGCAGAAGCCCTGAAACAGGCAGCTGAAACTCTTATTGAATGCAAAGCACAGGCAGAAAAATAGATAGTAATCTTTACAGATGCCCTCTCAGTAATATCAGCGCTGAAGAGCCATCAAACTAAAGGATTGAAAGATCTGATAATCTCCCTTGAAAGACTGGCCAAATGCTTCAACAAGTGCACTATCCAGTGGATACCAGCCCATTGCAACATACCAGGAAATGAGGAGGCAGACAAACTTGCTAAGGAAGGAGGTGTCTTACAACAAAATGATATAGAGACAACTTACGCAACGGCAAAGACTACTATAAAGGCTACATTCAAGTCCAAATGGGAAAGAGAGCACCCGGGCCATTTGAAAAATGATGCATATCATCAACTATCCAGGAAAGAACAGGTCATCATTTTTCGGCTACGCACTGGACACAACAGATTGAGATACCATCTATACCACAAATACAAGATTGGTGCAACAGATCTCTGCACCTGCAGTACCAGCCCGATGACGGTCGAACACCTCCTGCAGTATTGCCCAACCTACAGTAATGAACGGAGTAGCATATGGCAACAACCCACTTCTGTCAACGAAAAACTGTTTGGAGATGTTGGGAGCCTTGGGTTGACTACTGCCTTTATTAGAGTCATAAATGTGGAAGTCTGAAGGCGAACGAGGAAGAAGAAGAAGATACATGCTTGACACTGCAGACAGCCCATCACACACTTGCAAAATATTAATGTCACCACAAAGGCCAGGTGGACAATCAATACACTGTTTATTTTACACAACGTTGCTCCACATAGATAAACTTGAAGGCCATTATAACATATGGCATTGCATATACAGTCATCAGTATAGCTTTGTACCGTCTGTAACTAGAACACTGTCCTCGATAGATTTACACATTTTTAATTACTCACATTCTTCACAGAAATCATAATTCCTTTCACAAATATACTAGCATCATCTCACGGAGGTAAATGGACGATCTAGTGATGGAACATCATAGGAATATGTCATGAAATAATACAATTCTCAGGAGCTCACAGACATACGTCCACCTGCCACAATGAAACACACAGAAGAACCTAGCAGCCGATCGCCCAATTTTGGGAATCCCAACCTTATCGTCTGCAAACTGAACCTCGAGGTAATGACGTATCTTCCTGTTACCAAGGACTACCGATAATAAACAAACATGGATCCTTGTCGAACCAATTAATAACATCGATAGACATGTTATGAATTTTAATCATAACACATATATTTGATAATTAGGCACAAAAAAACCTGTATAAAAATTATGTACGGGCTGTACACATTTGAACACACAAACATCTTGTACAGATTATGGGTAAACCATAGCATGTGGCATGTGTGGTGTTATCCACTATTTTTTTTTGCTCATAAGCAGCCGTAAATAATAAATTATGCTCAATGCGACGTAATCGTCAAAATAATCAGTAATGTGCTGGCTGCAGTCAGCATTAGCAAAACATTGATGAATGAACGACACACTATGCAGATTCTCGCAAATCCCGCATCAATTGAAAAATGGGCAACTTGATTTCATTGGTTGATTTTTTATCACGTGGCCTAACATCTTGCCGAATCTCACAATGCAAATATCGGCTAAGGTGTGGCGCAAGACGATAGATTTATACATATATTTAATAATTAGGCACAAAAAAAAACGTACAAAAATTATGTACGGGCCGTACACATCTAAACACGCAAAAATCTTGTACAGATTATGGGTAAACCATAGCATGTGGCATGTGTGGTGTTATCCACTTTTTTTTTGGCTTATAAGCAGCCGTAATTAATAAATTTTGCTCATTGCGACGTAATCGTTAAAATAATCAGTTACGTGCTAGCTGCCGTCAGATCTAGTGAAAAATGATGAATGAATGACACATCACGTGGACTCTCGCAAATCCCGCATCAATTGAACTTACATTTAAAACAATATACAACAGTGCCAAGCTTCAAATAAAACAGACAAGTCTTGTTAGCAATTTAAAAAAGTAAAGAAGTACTTCATCAAATTAGGCAACATGGATAAAAGATTTGTAGGCTTTCTACCATATTTTGCTATTTCTCAGTCTTGCATTTCTGCTTTGGAATCTGTCTCTCTGTAACCCCATCTTTCTGAGTGGTGGTTAAAGTCACCAAGCATAATACGGTTATTGTCTGGTATTTTGACTGCTGTTAATTCCACAGGCTTTCTGGTGGGCATTTACGTTGTATATTCTTCAGGTCTATCTACTTTTATCCGAACATCCAAAAGCCGAAATATTCTGAAAATCAAAAGTTTCTTTGGACTACTTTTTGATCATTATTTGGCCAATTCCTGATTATTCTGGGCAACTTTGGGCTATTTTTCAAATGCAATTAGGGTGACACCTGAAAACCAAAAATAAATCCAGTTTCTGAAGCAAAGTTGTAACTAAGGACAAGAGGCAGAATTTTTTTTTTTTCAAGTTTGTGGCCTGGCATTCCGTCTGCCTGGTAGAATTCATCAGAAAGAATGCCACAAACATGATTAATATCATGGAGAATTCTTGTTTTAACATGCAGGAGATCCACCCCAGCCCATTCTCCTGTTAGTTAAATTGGTTCCACCATAAGGCCAGGAGCTGGGTACTTGCTGATAGAGGCTAAATGTTACATTTACCTTCCCAGCATTTAACTTTTTTACTCAAGGAGCCATCTGATATGCCACAAAGTGGTATATTATTTTTCCAAGGACTGCCTGTTACGGCTTCTAGGTTATAGGGAGATTTCCTGACGTCTGCACTTTACATATTACGAGGGCAGATAAGACTTACAAAACTTCAAAATAGTTTTCAGCACATTTACAACGATTGTGTAAATATTATAAGATTTCTTCTCGTTAATGTATATGTAGTATGGCACATATTGTTTTAGTACTAACTTGTTCAAATATCAAGTGTTCAACTAAGGAGACTGTTTATCTCTTGTTACACTTATTGTAGTCATTAAGTGATGAGGCACAGGTTACATGTTCATGTATGAATTCACTTATGCGTACCAGTTATGTCCATGGTATGTCAGGCTATCTGCCTCAGATGGTGATTAGCACTAATATGTTGAGGCAAGGGCAACCTCAACACTCCAGGCTCGTTTGTCTGGATGAGAATGCAGCTACAAATGTGATGTTACTTGGTATGTGATGTTGTGTATAATGTAATATTATTTCTCGCTTTGGTTTGTTGACACACAGTTCATCCTTCAGCCTCACTTATCAAATTACCAACACTCACTGAGAAGTCACTACAATAACTAACAACGTCACTAGCAGCAACCAACCACTTCAAGAAAAGCAAGTAACTGAATCACTGATGATCACTCAAATAAAAGTTATGAGTGTTTATAAAGATTAATAAAATTTCTCTCCACCAAATAAAAATTTGAATACAGAAAATATTATATCATGCACTGTTCACAAAATCATTATTATTATTACATTTTCATTTCTTTCTAACACTAATATTTTCCAATCCTATCCTACACAAACTTGAGAATCCTTGTTCTCCATTTTCTCTACCAATATATTTCGTCCCCATCTGGACAGAAAGCTTGAGAACCATTATTTCATAAAAACTGTATTAACATTTTAGCCAAGTATGCAGTACTGGCTGCGGTTACTCCATATTGTTGTAGGATTTCTGTGATGTTGTCTATCCATCTACTTCTTGGTCTTCCTCAGGCCCTGAAACTAGATCATGTACTGTTGTAAGCACATAGTGGTAATTTATCAGGCTCCATTCTCATGAGATGACCATACCACTTAATTTTCTGTCTCTCGATATACTTGATGCAGGATGTAGTACTTACACTTTTTCCTGATATCATTTCTCATTCTGTCTCTCTTGCTACAATTACTGCTGGCTGACGAGGCTTTATACTAGTAAGGCGTCATTATTATAATACATCGACAATGATTAACATGACCTACTTGGTGATTGTTGGCACTATTCTGCTAGAAAGTCTTCCGGTCTATTTTCTGTTACAAGACTATGTCAAGTTGTCTTTTCAAAATTCACACACTTTAACAGTAAAATACTAGGGTCACTCAGCAAATTTTGGCCCATATAATTTTTTTTACAGCTTAAAATAGAAAATGTTTCCAATTTTGCATGCACAGTTATGGAACTTTCCAATCTTTGATTGTGCAGTGTTATGGAAATGTCCAATCTTTGTTTGTGCAACATTATGGAACTTTAAACCTCTGACTGTGCAACATTATGGAACTTTAAACCTCTTTCTGTGCAACATTATGGAACTTTAAATCTCTGACTGTCCAACATTATGGAACTTTAAATCTCTGACTATCCAACATTCTTCTTTTGTCTTCTTTTATCCTTAGCCGCCAACTGTCAAAGCAGTCAGTGGCCATCACGCCTGGTGGCGTCTTGTAGGGCAACAACAAATTGATTCCACTTTGCTCGGTCGGTGGCCATCCTTCGTACAGTGCCCCAACTCTGGTTCATTCTTTGCATCTCAGCCTCCACAGTCCTCCGCCAAGTTGTTTTTGATCGGCCTCTCTTTCGTTTTCCTTCAGGGGTCCATAGCATAGCTGTTCTTGTGATGGCATTGGGGTCTCTTCTGAGGACATGGCCAACCCAGCTCCAGCGTCTGCCAGCTATGATGGTGTGCATGTCCTTTTGCTTGCTCCAAGTAAGCAGATCTTGGTTGGTGATGGTATTCGGCCAAAAGATTCGGTGAATTTTTCTTAGGCATGTTGTGTGAAAAGAGAACAATTTCAACATTTTCTTCTCTGTAACTCTCCAGCATTCTGCACCATAGAGAAGCACAGAAAGCACACAGCCCTGATATAATCTTAATTTTGTGCTTGCGCTGTACTGAGAGGACTTCCAGATGTTGTTTAGACTAAAAAAGGCTGTTCTTGCTTTGTTCATTCTGTTGTTGATGTCTTTGCTTGCTCCACCGTCTGGCGTTACAATGCATCCTAGGTATGTGAAGGTGTCTGTCTGTTTCAGTTGCTGATTCCTTACTGATATGGGCTCAGGGTTGCTCACATTGAGCGTCACGACCTCTGTCTTCTTTAGATTGATGTTCAAGCCCACCTGCTGGCTATACTTAGACTTACCATAATATGTTTTTCTCAAACCGGGACAATTTCAAGAGTTTGCTCAAAACAGAAAGTGAGCGCCTTCTATGTGATTTTAGAAAGAGAGAAGTATATTCAGCTAAGTACTTATGATTAAAAAAGGCTAAGTAATGGAGTGGTTAACAAAAAACAACAATTATGTAGTAATAATGTTTAATTACTCTTAACTGAACTTAACTTATTATTAATATTTATCACTAGCGTGAACTTTCTTTAAAAATTCTTTGTTATTTTTAATCGCGTTGAAAAATTCACTACAATTTAGTTTACAATTAACTTTGCAGCGCAATAAAGCTTTTACAGTTGATTCAGCCATTCTACCTCTTTCTTCAGACCATATGTTATTCATTATTGAGAATATCCTTTCAACAGGTGTAGATGTGCTTGGCAGGCTGAAAATGTATTCTATAATTTGGACAAGATTGGTCAATGAAATGTTCTTTTCTTTGAAATGACTGAATAGTTGTGTCCATTTTTCTTCACAACTTGTATTTTTCCAAATGTCATAGTTTGCAGACCAAAAACCTTTTGCAATCACTACTTCATCAAACAGTTCATCCAAGTTTATTGCATTATTTGCAAGAGTTTCATTAATTTTTTCACCTGCTGCTTCAATTTCAGACCATGTTAATTCATTGTTGTTTATCCAAATAAAAGATTCTGCTCCACCAAAACTGTTTTCCCATAGCTCAATGTAAGAAAGACATCGGTCATACAATTATGTAAACTCTTGTAGGATTGTATTAACTCTTAGTATACGTGCTCAAAAACCGCATTTTTACTAGCTGATTTCAGAGAGTACATTTTTAGACATGACTGCCTTTACTGATTTTGCATTAAGTAACTTATTTATAATCACAATTTGAATTTTTTGGGTATATTTAGATAAAGCGCACAAATAATTTAACCTTTATTTACAGACATGACTACTGTCACAGTATAAATATTATAAAATATTAAGCTGGTCACGCTGTATAGTGTCGACCCTGATACTAATTTAAAACCTGTTTGGTCAGTTGGGCCAGAACGGAAGAGGATATGAAACTTTTGGAGGGAAGGCATTCTAGGAGATGTTTACCGTCCCGTGCGGACGTTGTCCCTTTGTCAGCTGTGGTGCTGGGATTATGTGAATGCCATTTTGGTTTATATTTCTTGCCGATTTTCAGGTGGTCAAGATTATTTGGTTTACTACTAGAACGTTGGTGCAAGTTCCAGTGGTTTTTTTCCTGGATATTATTTATGTTAAGTATCTTGCGTCCACGTATTGCTTTGCTTCAGTACAGGGCTTAGCTAGTGAGCGAAAGTCATTGTGTAGTCACTGGATAGATTAGATCGGTGATTATGTTACTGCTATTTTGAGCTGTTGATTATGGCAAGTAGTTTGGCAGTTCCATTGCATCGTTATTCTATGTGTATTATTAGCCATGTGTGGCTTCTGTGTGTGCGCAATATTTATTAAAAGGGACCAAACCTGTTTCAGGTGTTATTGCATTATTCATGTCAGCTATTGTGTACTGTGGTCTTACCTTTAGACAGCGGGCTAAGAGTCTAGGCTGAGTATACATTAAATCCATAGTACCAGTAGAGAGTATATTCTGACATCTGGGGTGACTCGTCTTGTGTAGGCCGTGGGGCCTTCAGTGATTCTGTAGAATTTTGTTCTGATTTGAGAGCAGACAGCTGCGGGCTTGTCCATTTTTTTGTGTGGCCTCGGGGCCTGTATTGTGTAATATTTATTCCCAGCTAGCTGGCCGATAGATGTAATATTATTTGACAGCAAGGTCTTAGAGCCTATGTTGGCTATAGTCAGGCCACTAAGAATTGTGCACACAGAATACTAGAAGGTGGGTAGGCCACGGTGTTGGCGCCTTCATATTTTCTGTCAACTCACGGGAGTGAGTTATTTTGATCATCCAGTAGAAAGTCAGTGTGTGTGTCAGTCAGTTAGCGTACTGTTTACGGTCGTTTGACCTGACCTCGATTTTGATAGCTGACCTACTTTCAGCGTCGCAGTAGTGATGGCTATTTTTCAGTATATTTTTCGGTTGATTGTCGATGAAGTATTGTACAGTTGAGTTTCAAGTTGGTTGCTCTGGTATGTTTGCAAGTCTATGTATGATTGTTAAAGTGATAGGCAGGAGCCGCGCTAGCGTAGTGGTTACAACACCGCTCTGGCGACCGGGTGATTCAGGATCAAACCCGGGCGACGGCATTTGAGGATTTTTCGTCGACCGGGAATTGGACTGGATTAACTCGAGACCTGGCGAAAACATTTGAAGGAGTGTTGTCGACCAGGGATTGGCGGCTCCTGAGCCGACCCAGCTGCAATGGGTACCTCCGAAATCGGAGAGTATTTGCCTGAATGGCGAGGGACACCTGTCTCTGTACAAGCAAAAAGGGATACTCACGTAAAATCAATGTCAGGTTAGACATAGTAATAACCTGAGATTTCGCCTCGAGTATTAGCGGGCGTACGCAAAAAAAAAAAAAAAAAAAAAAAAAAAAAAAAAAAAAAAAAAAAAAAAAAAAAAAAAAGTGATAGGCTAGTGTTACAGTGTGCGTCAGGCGGGTCAGTTTGACATATCTTTGAGTCGTTTTGGTGGTTGGCGACAGTAATCTAGGTGGAGCAGCGGAGCTTGGGGTGTTGGTACCATCCAGCTAGATTGGCCCAGACGGCAGGTGGAGTGTCATATGGGAGATAGCTTGGTCAACCTCAGTATAGGGTGGAAGGAGATGGTTGTTAGGAATTTGTAGTCGATAGGAGGTTGTTAGGGTATTTGGTACCTCAAGTCATCATGTTGGACTTCTGGTCTTGTCAGTACTACTCAGATGGGATTATGTGACTGCTGTGACCCCAAGATGCAGCAATAGTGAATGCAGTCAGCGACCCATAGCTGTACTGCTTGCATCAGGACCAGCGAACCAGAGCTGGTCAAGACCGCACTCCACTTCCACGTGGTGGTCCTGGAAACAGTCTGCAGCAGTGCAGTCTGGCTGAGCGAGTGCGGATCGCAATGGGAAGGCAAACCCGGTCCCTAAAAAATGCCGTGCTGAAGTCGGATGTGTCGACCGAAAGGTGCAGATATCACAGCTTAGGCGTAAACAGACACAACGCAACCACCGTCCTTTTCAGGGCGAACGAAGAAGAAGATGTGCCCAACCAGGGGTGAAAGCCGACGCCTGTGACGTTTCCTGTTCCATGCAGACGTGCCCAACCAGCGGTGAATTCCTTTGTGCAGTGTGTCCTGCTGACCTACGGGAGTCCAGTATACGTTACCCTGTAGACTGCTGTGAACCGTGGTGTGTTAAACGGTGAAATAAACACGTCGTGTTACAGTTATATAACAGTGCCAAGGAACTTACACATGTGTATCCGATGTATATACTGTTGATACTAGCTGTGCAGCTGGACTTTTAAGAAGTCAGACAGTTCTATTTATTTTGGGGTCAGTGCTGTGTGAGCATCGTAGAGAACAGTGTAGTCATCGGATTAGTAGTTATCATACCGTGACAAGGAACTCTGTTGCAAGCTACTGACACAGACTTTCAGAGAAGCTTGTTTCCTGGACTTAGATTCTTTTGGATTATACGTTTTCTAGTGTGGAGTCTGGTTTGTACTGTGTTCATCATCATCATTGTGATGAAAAATACAGTGATGCAACGTTAAAATATCTCCAATTATAAAGATAACGGGTAAGATAACATGTAGGGATAAAATTATACGTAAGATACGAGGGTACATTCTCGCCTACGCCAGAGCTTTCTACTGCCATTGAAACTAACTAGTTAGACATGCAGACGAAACGGAGATAAAAAGGGAAAAAATATGACTGAACACGTGTTTGAATCTAAAAGGCAAAAAGACGCAATTTGTAGTTTAAAGGAAAAAAATCACGCCACTAGTTGACACAATGTAAGGGATTGGTAGAAAAAGACCTTAGCTCTTATTCGAAACAGTCATATCTTGGACGTTTTTACGGTACTTGGTTGTTTTATTTGAATACAGCGGCAAACGCGTGGACGAAGGTTCAAAAACAAATTTCAAAAACTAACCTTGAGAAAAGTAGGATTTTCTTTAATAATAAAGTTATGAAAATAAAACTTAGCTAGTTTGATAGCCCATCTTGAGCAGAGAAATAATATACTTTTAATTATACAGACGGACAGATAACACGAAAGATATTGACGAAAGACTGTATTGTTCACATCAGACTAGCGAACAGGCTTTTGTGCATATTTCACTAAAGTTACATTTTGGTGTCCTTGAGCCCTAAAAATGCAAAAATCAAACTGCAATGAACTAGAGGGGAAAGTCGTAGGATAGCAGCTAAAAATAACTTAGGGGGCAGGTTTGTGCAGTGTATTTTTGTGAAAAACCAAGTAGAGACAGACGGACCAACAGAAAATAATACACACTTGACTGAGATTTGACTTTTGGTTTGAATATTTGAAAAAAATGTTAGAGGGGAAGTTCGTTGATTGGACAAAAGCATTCATATTATTGAGAAAGAGACGCACACTTGTGCCATTTGATATAAGACTGTCCATTAACACAGTTCATGACTGCTAGAGGTGAAATTCCCGGAATTAATAAATAAAAATCAGTGGGACGCCATAATCTAGCCAGCAGCTCAGCTGAGTTTTGCTAGTAATAATTAACTGTGTTCTCAATTCTGAATTGTGAGTTTCTGATCTGGCACTACGATTGTGCCAGATACTCTTGTAGAAGTACAAGAGCGGGTGTCTGTGCAGCCTAACATTTTACTCCAGCTACTAAGAGGAGTGGGCCACAAGAATTCTGTACTACATCATTACAGGCCAGTAAAGTGCAAACCTGGCCTGCTGGAGATTCATTAACAAATCCCACCATCAATAAAGAAAGAAAGCTTGTAATATTAACATTAGTCCCTATGTTAAGGACTATGATCTTTGTAACCACAGAGTGGGCATGATGACGCCACCCCAACTAACCATCCAGTGCTAAATTTCCCAAGACAGTGTAGATACCATTAATATTAATCATTGTAATAATATACTTATGTACAAAAGTTATATTTGATTATGCAATATATATATATGCATTTCATTGATAAATACCTATCATTTCATATGTTCTGACCAAAAGAAACAATTGGTTCAGGACTAATAAATTTAAAAAATTTTAAAACTTAAACTTTAACAGCCAGTGTTAGTTCAGTGTATTATAGAGTTTATTATTATTATTAGACTTATTAATTACATGTGTGTGTCTGTGTATTTTATTAACTACACATTACATTTCAGTACCCTAGACTTTTAACGTAGCTAACACTCATTATAGTAGAATAGGTCTGTTTGAGGTCGTAAGTGGTAGCAGAAAGGCATCCTGTAACTCCCATAAACTTTTATCTCAGGAGCCTTCACAGCTGACCTCATCCAGTACACTAGGTAACATATCAACTATACAATAACATCAAAAACCACTACAATCATCAGTGCTGAGAATACTTCTGGCTCAAGCGTCGTTGGACCTTCAGATAAGTTATTGTTTGTTTGAGTTTGTATAATGTATTATATTGATATTTTCTTGTTTTTCCTGAAACTCTAAATTTTCTTGTCTGTCTTTCTATCTGTTACTAGGTATCTTATAGTCTAATCTGTATGGTAATATACTGCTGATTCTTTATTTGCTTCTTGGTTTGTTATTGTTTTCTTTCCTTTTGTTGTGTCTTTTTCCCTATTTTCCGAATAGGACTTAGTTGTATATATGTACGTGAAGAGTTAGTTGGAGTAGATCTGTCCCTGTATTCTTTAGTACCTGGAGTGATTAGATGATTTAGTATAGTGTGTTATAGAGTTAATTTTGCTGATAAGTTATTTAGTTTATTTTCACTGGAGTGGTTCATCAGTGCTCAGCGGAAGAGATAGCTTCCAGTACCTCATTGTTGATTGTAGTTTTTGTTGAGTCTTTGGTGTTATACTATATTGGTGTGTTCAAGGGAGGAAGGGTGGTGAGTTTAATCCATTCTGGGCTTCTCGTGGGAAAAGATTGGATTAGACCAATTCCTTATAGGGTGTGGTAGTGTTTGTTTTGTGGTAGAGTCAGGCAAACAGGATTTCCTGCGACTGCCCTGCTTAACATTCCAAGTCCTGTTGGTGTTAGGTGTATTCATGTAGTTGGTATTTATATTGTATGTACATTCAGTATTTCTTTTGTTGTGTTTAAGTGGTGTATTCTCTTGTTTCATCTTGCTATCTTGTAAATACGTTTACAGGTATCCCTTGTTTTCGTTCGTGTGCAGTCACGCATTGTATATATTAATCTACCTCTTCTCTTCTTGGTCTATCATCTTGCTCCTCGTGACTGGAATTTTGTTTTCGTAATGTGATGTATGTGTTTATTTCATCTGTGTAGTGCTCATTTTGCCATTGTAGTACTTGCATAACTTAGATTATTAAGATTAGTAGTAAGTGAAGTATTATCTGAGTATAGCACCAGTGTGGGTGCCAGTAACAGACAATGAAGTAAAAAACTGATTCGTGACTAAGTTGGTATAGTGGTGTCAGAGAGCACCAGAAAGTTTCATCAGTTGTTATTATACAACTGTCGACTATTGTGAGTTTGTGTGAGTGTATCACAAAGACTAAGTGGTCAGAAAGACCAAATTTTCAGAGTGCTGAGACAATAGCCAAGTGGCAAAGTAAAACCATATTTATACAATTAGAGGTAAAGGTTGATGATGTGGATACAGTGAGAGGTGAGGTGATATTTATACTGACATGCATATTTATATGCATATATTGAGAAGTGATATCTATATTTATTACCATTAATACATCATTGTGAGCAGAGACTTATCTGCTGATATAAGTGAAGAGTTGTCAGTACATACGACTGAGTGATTGCATAGTCTTCTTTTTCTTCTTCTTGCGATCGCATCTTTGATGATTACACCGTCAGACGAGTTCTCATGATGAATTCGACTGTTGTTTGAAGTTCCTCTTTAACTCCATATAGCTTTGAGTTTAGTGTTGAGTCATTGGGCCAGTATATCTTTCTTAACTGGTCATACAGAGGACAGTCCTGTAGAACATGCTCAGCAGTTTGTTCGTTTAATCCACATGTGCACAGTGGTGAAGCAGACAATCGTAGCTTGTGCATGTGTTTATTCAGTTTGTTATGCCCTGTCCTGAGTCGAAAAATAGTTATCTGTCCCTGCCGGTCGAGAGTGTGATAGTCGTCTTTGGGTTGGTTCTGTTCTCTTCTGATAGTCTGGATAGCTCTCTTTTTCTCAAAGTATGTGACTTCATTATCTTCTTGTTCACATTCTCCTCCCTTTTTTGCAAGTTTATCTGCCTTTTCATTTCCGGGTACACCACAATGAGATGGTACCCACTGAAGTATGGTTCTCTTTTTGGCAGCTACCTTGTTTAGTTCATTTCTCAGATGCGGGAGTTTACCACCCTTGAGAGCTTGCAGGACAGACAGTGCATCTGTGAGGATGACTACCTGGTGGCAGTCAGAGTTGGTGTTATAAATCATATTTGCAGCTTGCTCTAGAGCTTGAACCTCAGCTGTATAGTTGGAACAGAATTTACCAGTGAGAATGTGCCTAGTCTCATAGTGGTTGTCAGGATATGAGATAAAGATACCGGCACCTCCATTCCTAACAGCATTAGTTGCTGATCCATCTGTATAGGCATGTATCCATGATTGATCGGGATAGCTTTCTTGGATCATACTCAATGTAGCAGTTCGTTTTTGCAGATCATTATACTCATATCCACTTGTGAGACCACTGACTGATGTATTAATTTGGAGGGCACTGCTGGCCTGCTCCCATGGTACAGGGTATAGGGTGGGCTTCAGTGGTGTTGTCTTCATGGATAGGTCTTCTTGATGCTGTCTTATAAGTCTTTTTCCCCGATGCACAAAGCTGCTACGCTTTAGACGTCCCAATGCCAGATCATCTAGTCTTGCCTTCATTGGGTGCATTGGCATACTGTTGTACTTTTCCATCTGGATCATGGTTTTTGTGTCTCTTCTATGGGACAATGTCTGTAATCCAGCAACCTTCTGCATCTCTGTTATTGGTGTAGTTTTCATGGCTCCTGTAATGAGCCTGAGAGCTTGATTTTGCACCTTGACCAAAGACTGCAGATGTGAGTTAGCAGCTGATGACCATGCTGCTGAGCTAAACTCTAAGTGTGGTCTTATTACTCCATTATAAATCTTCTTTAGATTTCGTTCATTTGCTCCCCAGTTGGTACCTGCCAATTTTCTGAGTATGCCTAGTCGTCTTCGGGCCTTTCCTTCTGCATTTTCAATATGCTTATTCCATGTAAGCCTTTGGTCAAATGTCACCCCAAGATAGGTGGGGTAGCTTTCTTCCTTGATCACGGTTGTCCCTAGGTGTATGTTAGCTGATTTGTCCTTGGGGGCGAGGGAGAACAGTGTTGTGGAGGTTTTGTCTGTGTTTATTGTGATAAGCCATTTCTCTGCCCATGACACTAGCATGTCTGCTGCCCGCTGCATTCTATAATTTGCTGTGGTGACATTTTCATCAGCGCACCAGAGTACTAGGTCATCTGCATATAAGGCAGCTTTAACTCCTGCAGGGAGATCTTTCACCAGGTCATTGATGTAAACAAGGAAGAGTGTTGGGGAAATTACTCCTCCTTGAGGTACCCCCTGATGGAGCAACACTTTTCTGCTCTGCAGACCGTCAAGAGTGACTCTAGTTCTCCTGTTATGCAAGTATGACTGGATCCATTTCATCATGTTGCCTTGGATTCCACTTCTCCTAAGTTTTGCAATGAGGCCATCTTTCCACACCTTGTCAAAGGCCTGCTTGAAGTCGACCCAGATCGTTAGGACCTTTTTCTTCTCCTGGAAGGCATCTTCTATTGCTTGAGACAAGTAAGTAACTTGGTCTTCTATACTGTAGCCTTCTATACATCCAGCTTGTTCCGGCACCAGGATCTGCTCAGACTCTAAATACCATTTCAATCTGTGGTTGACTATTCGCTCCATAGTCTTCCCAACACAGCTTGTGAGACTGATTGGCCCGTAACTTGCAGCCTCGGTCTTACATTTCCCTTTCTTTAGTATGGAAACTGCTTGAGATATTCAACCACAGCTGGTTGAAAGGAACGGTACCCCAAGTATGGAGAGAAGCCATCACAATACCCATACTAAAGAAAGGGAAATGTAAGACCGAGGCTGCAAGTTACGGGCCAATCAGTCTCACAAGCTGTGTTGGGAAGACTATGGAGCGAATAGTCAACCACAGATTGAAATGGTATTTAGAGTCTGAGCAGATCCTGGTGCCGGAACAAGCTGGATTTAGAGAATGCTACAGTATAGAAGACCAAGTTACTTACTTGTCTCAAGCAATAGAAGATGCCTTCCAGGAGAAGAAAAAGGTCCTAACGATCTGGGTCGACTTCAAGCAGGCCTTTGACAAGGTGTGGAAAGATGGCCTCATTGCAAAACTTAGGAGAATCCAAGGCAACATGATGAAATGGATCCAGTCATACTTGAGACTGATTGGCCCGTAACTTGCAGCCTCGGTCTTACATTTCCCTTTCTTTAGTATGGGTATTGTGATGGCTTCTCTCCATACTTGGGGTACCGTTCCTTTCAACCAGCTGTGGTTGAATATCTCAAGCAGTTTTGTCTTTGCTGCTGAGCTCGGATTTACTAGCATTTCGTTGCTGATTTTGTCTGGGCCGGGTGACTTTTGAAACTTAAGCTTGGAAATAGCCTTCTGTAGTTCTCCTAGTGTGATGGGTTCCCTCATTGGGGCAGGAGTATCTGTCTGTCCCATGGTTGCCAGTATTTCTTTTCTTATCTCTCTCTGATGCACAATGGGCTAATCACCTGTTTGCCAAACATTTTGATTACATGTTTTGCCTAGGAGCCTTGTGCTCTTTGGGTCACCTCTACACTTCGTTTTACTGGGGTAGAAGAGGTTCCGATTATGAGATGAGATCTCTCTCTGATGATCTATGTTAATGGGTAAGTTGCTTTCTGAACTGTACCTTCTAGCAAACAAGTCTGCAGCTTGTTTTCCTCTGAAAAGTTTGCCACCTTCATCCAATGTGATAGTCTGCCTAGGTGAGGAACGCTCTTCATTTAGAGACTTGACTAATCTCCAAAGTTTCCTGCAGTCTTTCTCAAGGTTCAGCGATGCAGTTTTAGTTCTTCAGCTTTTCCGTTTTTCTTCTAGCTTTGTTCTCTGAAACTCTGCTACAGCCTTTTTCCATTTGTTGTGAGTTTCAAGTGAAGGCTGAGACTCTGCGTCCTTTCTAGCCCTGTCCATAGCTTCCTGACGTTCTTGGAGTATGCTGGACCAGTATGGTATGTAGTTACGCCGGCATCCTTTGGGAATGGTTTCTTTTGCAGCTTGTAGTATGCATCTGTTGAAGACTTTTACCACTTCATTAATGTCTCTGTTCTGTACCTTGAGGGTAGACAGCAGCGTGTTTACCTGATGCCTGAATAAACCCCAGTTGGCTTTTTTGTAGTTCCATCTTATAATGGCTGGGCCTGTACTGAGAGTTGCACTCTGGACAGTAAGAAAGATTGGGCGATGGTCGCTTCCCCCTAGTTGGTCTCCTACTTCTCTACTAATAGATCCAGCTATATCTGGTGTGGAGAAGGCAAGATCTGGTGTTGAAGTTGTGTGCCATCCTCTGGAGTAGAAGGTAGGAGTATCTGTGGCATTATTGACTAGGATTAGGGAGTGATCATCTTGCCAAGTTTCAACCTCTTCACCTCTGTGATCCAGATGGTTATAGCCCCAGCTCTGGGAGTGGCTATTAAAGTCTCCAACTGCTATAAAGTTGGTGGCTGGTACCTGTATAGAGCTGAGACTCAGGGGTTTGTTGTTCGGACAGTAATAGTTCAGGAGTTTTATTTCCATCTTGTCTACCTTTATCTGCAACAGCTGATATTCTGCTCCATCCATGAAGGTTTTCCTTTCGTGTGCAGGAATGTTATTCCTTACAAGAGTAAGTACTCCTCCTTTTTGTCTATCTTTTCTGTCGGATCTGAAGCATTGATATCCCTGTGGTGAAGTGGGATGTTATAAATATTTATAGGGGACTTAGTGTACTGACTGAGATCAGCTGTGAAGGTATCTATATCTATTAAGAGTAGTGTATTATAGATAACCTTACTTGCTACCACATATCTATATATCTCAGTCAGAATTATTCTGGAATAGTGTGATGACTACGTTAGGTGTCTAGGGTATGTGTATGATGAAGTGTAAGTCACAACAACAGACAGATAAACAATTTAATTTAATCCACTACTCTTGACAACACTGTGACACTCACATACATATAACACTCTATGAGAATATCTTAAGGAGTCACTGATAACTTTTCAAATAACAATATGTATTCATGGTTATCATAAAGGTATATGTGTCCTGATTCAAATACAAAGGAACCAGGAATCACAATCAATTTTAATTACAAGTATATGTACAGACTTTATCAATATGAATATTGTAGTGACATATATTATTAAAAATATCCTATGTGTGTCAGTTGTGTAGTAGTAATATGAGGTAATACTGGTTTTGTTTTGTTCAAGCTCTGTTGGTATTTGTCATCATGACTTCAATAGTTTGTCTTAAGGAAACTAGTATCGGAGATGTTCTCAGTTCCTGATATTAAGACAATTAAATTCCCCTCTGAATGTTATTTTTACAAAGTTATTTCAAGATGAGGGGACATAATGTTGAGCTCAGCTGGCCAAATCAGCTTATCTTGCGTGATGGCGGCAGGAAAGGACTCCTCTGCTCGAATTCTCCCCTGGGCTCTGGAGACACCTCACTGATAGCTAAAAAGACCAAGGAGTATGCTGTCCGACTCTGGATTCAGCAAAGCTCTGACCAGGTGCTGCTCAGTACCATCAAGACCACGGCCCCTGTAAACAAGAAGGATGTACCTTCTACTTCATAACTAATTGATACTCTAGTTCTACACTGAGCACAATACAACACAAACATTGAGTTCAGAGCGTTAGGCCAACTGTCAGCTTCATCTGAAATACTTTATACCAGTATTTACCTCCTTAATGGTGACCACGCCTCTGCACTTCCAGCATTATTTCTGTCTAATCAATCATCCAGGTGTCAGTGTACTATTTGGCCATTCCATGCCGTTTTACTTCCCTCCGACACCCTCTGTTCAGGCTGGAGCATTATAGGCTTTATCTCCTGTTTGCCACTGAACTACACATATATATACAGGCATAAATTAACAATTTACATTCAATTTTCATTAAAAGATACTGAATGGTTCAAGCTTACCACAATTTCATGGAAATAAACACAGATACGTTGATTAGCAATGAATTCTGGCACAATTACTGGCACAAATTCCCATCTGCTTATGTTCCAGGCTTTTATTTAGCAAAATATGAGCTGGCTTCAACGCACTGTTGCTTTATCAAGCTTATTTGCACTAGTGGTCTCGAACTAACGCTCCTAAGTGAGTATATCAGCGAGTCTAGCCAATGAGGCCACGTTTCGACAAGTGTTTGAAAAAATGTTACCTTTCCACGTCTCCCCTAACACGAAAGATAGTATTTATAGTCCGACCAATCGTGGTTAGTCTTTCATTTGTTGCGCTCCAATCAATTTGGAGTTTACATGTTAGGCTATTTCTGTAACGTAAGGTTTTGTTCAAACACGTTATAAAAAAATTTTATGAGCAGAAATGATTTTATGTTGTCAGGCATCCCCACTATTTTATTTTGGCTATAACTTGTTAATTCCTAGAATATTTGCATAACGTTGTACATATTCTTTGTCAGCAAACCCTAAGGAGCCCAAATATCCAAATTTAAAAGAGCTAAGTGGCTGCGTTCAAAATATGCAATTTCCAGGATAGTCGTGTAGTTGTTTTATTTTTTTATGTGAGAACCGCCACCTGTCCTGCTGTACTGTCAGACTAATGTCAGGATTTCGGACATAAAACAGTAGAATGTCAGGTTTCCCCAATAAGCGTTTTTCAGATTTTAAAACCTAACTCTGGGAAGGGTAGTGAATTTATCACTGTCCGTCTGAAAAAAAGTTAGTGCATGTAGTCTTACACGCGTGATGGCAGCATTTGTGTATCGCGCGACGCGTGTTGCATGCGTTCCTGATTTTCAGCCCTCCTTCTCTCTTTATCCTTTAGTCCATCTGTTCGTTCGTTTTGGTAACGCAGTATAATTAATGTTAGGATTAATTTAGGTCATTACGCAGTCTGCCTCTCAATGTTTTTCCAAGAAATACAGCACACGTTTCATTGAAGAAAGCTGGTATAATACAGTAAGCTTTTACTATCAACGTGAAAGCGTTACAATTTGCAGACGAAGCAGAAAACAAGGGGGATTTCGAGTACCTTCTTTGTGACAGCACTGTTATTTACCATTGCTCTTTTCTTTATTAATTTTATTTGTTAGGCTTCATATTTACCTAATAATTTATATATGTGGATTAGAATATTCCACGACACCTCCCCTCTTAAAACAGACATTATATGTCAGTCCTTTATTCTATATACACATAGAGAAATTTATTATTATTTCTGGGGTTTACGGTGATTCTCATCACACGGATGGCGGCTTAAAAAATCCGCTCCCAAATTGGTTTTTCCAGATATATACTCAATGCTAAAATTATATGGAGCCAAAAGTAAAGACCATCGGATTAACCTGGAGTTCTCATGCCTAGCCTGTGCTAGAAACGATAAAGGTTTGTGGTCTGTTTGCAACTTAAATGCCTTCCCATATAGATAAATATTGAATTTCTTTATCGCCCATATTACTGCAAGACATTCTTTTTCGCTAGTTGAGTAGTTGATTTCAGCTTTATTCAACTTTCTGCTAGCATATGCCACTGGGCTTAATTCCCCATCCAATGCATCAGATCTCTGTAGTAGAGTTGCACCTAACCCAATATTACTTGCATCCGTCCTTACTATGAATTCTTGACTTAAGTCAGGTAATTTCAAAATGGGTTTACTTGTGAGCTTTTCCTTCAATTCTTGGTAAGTCATTTCACATTGTGGTGTCCATGTAATGCGATCTGGATGTCCTTTACGTGTCAATTCAGTTAACGGTGCACATATGGAATTAAAGTTTTTGATATACTTCTGGTAGAAACCACATAATGAGACAAAGGATCTCACGTCCTTCTTGGTTTGTGGTCTCGGGGCTTTCTGTAGTTTCTCTAAATTCTTTGGGTCAGGGGTCATGTTTCCCTGATAAACTGTGTGTCCCAAAAATTTCAATTCTTTACATCCAACGCAACATTTGGTTGGTCGGGCTGTTAAATTTGCCTCCCTAAGTCGATCAAACAGCATGTTCAGAGAGTCAATGTGTTCCTCAAATGTTTCTGTTGCTATAAGGATATCATCCATAAAATTTGTTATACAGGGATTATTCAGAGGATCCAATAATTTTCTCATCATTCTAGAGAAGACACTAGGCGCATTCTTCAATCCAAATGGCAATCTATTAAACTCATAGTGTCCTTCTGAGGTACTAAAAGCTAGGTATGGTCTAACCTCAGGCTTTACTGGAATCTGATAGTATCCTTTACTCAGATCCACTTTTGAGAAATATTTAGCTTTATTTAGCCTGGCAAACAGCTGATTTGTATCCGGCAATGGATCCACCTGTCCTTCTGTAATAGCATTCAGTCTCCTGTAATCTATACAGAGTCTATGTTCTCCAGAGGGCTTCCTTAAGAGTACAACACGGGAACTATACGAAGACTCACTGTGCGAAATAATTCCTTCCTTCAATAGATAGTCTATCTCTTCCTTCAAAGCTTTCTCCTTAGCAAACGGAATCGAATATGGTTTCATACAGACAGGTGTGGAGTCTATTAGTTTCATATCATATTCCAATAGGTTTGTATGCCCTGGTCGGTCTGTTAACACCTCTGCATGATTATTTAGAACCTGTTGCACTCTCTCTTTCTGAGTTTTCGTTAAATGTGTACTGATTTTCACCTGTGCTGCTGTCTCACAGGGGTGTAATGGATATTCAAATGATGAAAGTGGTTCCTTTTTCATCTCCATGGCGATGGACAAGGTCAACAAGTGTGTCTCTTCCTGATGTTCTCTTTCCAAATATTTCTTCAGGAGATTCACATGATAGATTTTTTCTTTCCCCTTCTTATCTATCTTATAATTTGTTCTAGACACCTTCTCTAGAACTGTATATGGACCCTGCCATCCAATCTGTAACTTATTCTGACTTCCGGGCAAAAGAAGCAGTACCTTCTCTCCCACAGCCAAATCTCTGTCTTTCGCCTTCCTGTTATAATAGGCAGCATGTTTCTTCCTGGCTTGTTTCAAATTTTCATTGGCAAGTTTCCAGCCAGTTTTTAACCGAGTGGTCAGCTCATTCACATATTGGTATGAAGATGTAATGTTTTCCTCTGCCTTTTCATCAGTCCACGTTCTTAACATAGCTACATGTGGACCTTTAATGGTGTGGACCTATTTGTCCACGCACCGGTATGGTCTCTTCCCTCGAAGCTTTATAGTGATGATTTTTCCTCCCAGAATTATCATTCACAAAACGACCGCTACCAATTCTTTTGGGGCTTTCTCCCCACTTAAAATTCTTGATGAGAGATTTCCTCCCTACATCCTCTTCCTCCAGTTTGTTTAAGTCCGATTGAGGGATTTTCGGCTTATCCTGGGGTAAGACATCTTTTTGCACTCTCCGCATAGTGGCCATTGTAAAACAGTTAAGTGAAGCTTGTCCGTGAAAAGGGGCTTCCCATTCCATTTGGTCCACTTTATCAAATCTATTTTTCTTTTTATTATCAGGCCTAATTTTGCCCCGTGGCGTGTCCAGGTCCTGATCCATGTTCCCACTTGTGGGTGTTCCCTCATGTGCTATGCTACACCTTTCTACAAAATTCTCAATGTCCCATCTTGCTTTGGGCCAATAATAATTGTGAGCCACCTTTTGAATGATGGTACCTATCTTCTCATGGTCCCCATCTGGTTTCACATGTAGGCTCCTTATTAAGTCTGCCCTATATCTTTTAGGAAGTACCAGCTGTCCCTGACCTTTGGATCTAGCTCCAGTCTTCCTATACATCAACTTGTTTTTCATGTAAAAATCTCCCTTGCCTGGAGTTGTATGACAAGTTGACAATTTTCTGAAACAAGGCTTGAGTGTTTTATCCCCAGCCTGTGCCTTCCTCATCTCTTCTGGAGTGGTATCTAACATAATATCCTCCTCCTGTCTTGAGGTCGACCTGACCTGAAGGGTTGCCATATACACAGGTTTCCTTCTGCAACGGTCAGTGTCATGATTGTTCATCTTACAATTTTTACACCACCTTTTTCCTTGGTTGAAAGATTTTCTTTCATCATATTTCCTTTCATCGAATTGTGGGAATTTATTTTTATTGTCATACCGTGGCCTATCAAATTGGTGCTTACCTTTATTTTGATCCTTAGGATCAAATTTATTAAAGTTCTGTGGTGCCCTAAAGTTATCCACTTGTTTCTTTTTATTACCTGTTACCTCTGCTTGAGCTGCTTGATACCTTTCAGCAACATTTAGCAACTCATCCAGCCTCTCTGCACCTTGTTCCATGAGAAACTTTCTCAGGTCTGGAGCCATGGACTCTCTTAATTGCTCTATAAGGACCATTTCCTTAAGATCTTGGGTTTTCCCCAGAGAAGTCCATTTCTCCAAGTATGTCTCTATTCGTGCAGAGAACTGGTGATAGGTTTCACCTGACAGTAGTTTAGCATTCCTAAATTTTTTCCTATAAAATTCTGCATTCTTTTCATACCTTAACAAAAGAGCCTGCTTTAGCATGTCATAATTTTCCTGATCACCTCTGCTCATTTTTGCAAAAACTTCATAAGCTGCCCCACGAAGTCCCTGAGATAACTTTAAGCTCCACCTTTCTCTCTCTAACCCATACGTGGTAGCTAATAGTTCATATCTATTTAGGTAGCTCTCAATATCATCGTCTTTCTCAACAAAATGATCTAAATGAAAATTCATAGCTGAGGTTGAGGCTCCCTGAGTAACCGTAGCATCAGAGGCAAACGGACTGGCACCATTTTCAGGAGCATGGCCTTGAAACTCAAACTCCCTTAGTCGTAACTCATGTTCCCTTTGTAATCTCTTCTCCTCCTTTTCTGCTTCCCTTTCTGCAGCTAATCTCTTCTCTTCTCTTTCTGCCGTCAATCTTCTTTCTTCTGCTTCCAATGCTTTAGCCTCTTTGTCAGCCTCAATCTGCAACCTCTTAGTCTCAGCCTCTAACTTTCTTTCGGCCTCTTTTTCTAATCTTCTTTCTTCGCGTTCAATAAATTTGTCACATTCCGTAGTGACATAGGCAACCATAACTTGCCCATCTAATCCTAACTCTTTTGCAGTCTGTACAGCAGCAGATCGAAACTTGGCCAGGTCCGCCATTGTCTATCAGGTAAATTTCTACAATGTCTAACCAACAATTTAATCTCTAAATATATCTAATGGACAACACAGGCACCGTGAGCTCAACCTTATTTAATTCCACCCAAGGATACCTTTTAATTCTTATATTCCCTGAAGTGAATTACCCCCAATATTTTTAATAGGGAAAGATTCAAAATCCCAAGAGCGAGACCCCAATATATGTGGTGAAGTGGGATGTTATAAATATTTATAGGGGACTTAGTGTACTGACTGAGATCAGCTGTGAAGGTATCTATATCTATTAAGAGTAGTGTATTATAGATAACCTTACTTGCTACCACATATCTATATATCTCAGTCAGAATTATTCTGGAATAGTGTGATGACTACGTTAGGTGTCTAGGGTATGTGTATGATGAAGTGTAAGTCACAACAACAGACAGATAAACAATTTAATTTAATCCACTACTCTTGACAACACTGTGACACTCACATACATATAACACTCTATGAGAATATCTTAAGGAGTCACTGATAACTTTTCAAATAACAATATGTATTCATGGTTATCATAAAGGTATATGTGTCCTGATTCAAATACAAAGGAACCAGGAATCACAATCAATTTTAATTACAAGTATATGTACAGACTTTATCAATATGAATATTGTAGTGACATATATTATTAAAAATATCCTATGTGTGTCAGTTGTGTAGTAGTAATATGAGGTAATACTGGTTTTGTTTTGTTCAAGCTCTGTTGGTATTTGTCATCATGACTTCAATAGTTTGTCTTAAGGAAACTAGTATCGGAGATGTTCTCAGTTCCTGATATTAAGACAATTAAATTCCCCTCTGAATGTTATTTTTACAAAGTTATTTCAAGATGAGGGGACATAATGTTGAGCTCAGCTGGCCAAATCAGCTTATCTTGCATGATGGCGGCAGGAAAGGACTCCTCTGCTCGAATTCTCCCCTGGGCTCTGGAGACACCTCACTGATAGCTAAAAAGACCAAGGAGTATGCTGTCCGACTCTGGATTCAGCAAAGCTCTGACCAGGTGCTGCTCAGTACCATCAAGACCACGGTCCCTGTAAACAAGAAGGATGTACCTTCTACTTCATAACTAATTGATACTCTAGTTCTACACTGAGCACAATACAACACAAACATTGAGTTCAGAGCGTTAGGCCAACTGTCAGCTTCATCTGAAATACTTTATACCAGTATTTACCTCCTTAATGGTGACCACGCCTCTGCACTTCCAGCATTATTTCTGTCTAATCAATCATCCAGGTGTCAGTGTACTATTTGGCCATTCCATGCCGTTTTACTTCCCTCCGACACCCTCTGTTCAGGCTGGAGCATTATAGGCTTTATCTCCTGTTTGCCACTGAACTACACATATATATACAGGCATAAATTAACAATTTACATTCAATTTTCATTAAAAGATACTGAATGGTTCAAGCTTACCACAATTTCATGGAAATAAACACAGATACGTTGATTAGCAATGAATTCTGGCACAATTACTGGCACAAATTCCCATCTGCTTATGTTCCAGGCTTTTATTTAGCAAAATATGAGCTGGCTTCAACGCACTGTTGCTTTATCAAGCTTATTTGCACTAGTGGTCTCGAACTAACGCTCCTAAGTGAGTATATCAGCGAGTCTAGCCAATGAGGCCACGTTTCGACAAGTGTTTGAAAAAATGTTACCTTTCCACGTCTCCCCTAACACGAAAGATAGTATTTATAGTCCGACCAATCGTGGTTAGTCTTTCATTTGTTGCGCTCCAATCAATTTGGAGTTTACATGTTAGGCTATTTCTGTAACGTAAGGTTTTGTTCAAACACGTTATAAAAAATTTTATGAGCAGAAATGATTTTATGTTGTCAGGCATCCCCACTATTTTATTTTGGCTATAACTTGTTAATTCCTAGAATATTTGCATAACGTTGTACATATTCTTTGTCAGCAAACCCTAAGGAGCCCAAATATCCAAATTTAAAAGAGCTAAGTGGCTGCGTTCAAAATATGCAATTTCCAGGATAGTCGTGTAGTTGTTTTATTTTTTATGTGAGAACCGCCACCTGTCCTGCTGTACTGTCAGACTAATGTCAGGATTTCGGACATAAAACAGTAGAATGTCAGGTTTCCCCAATAAGCGTTTTTCAGATTTTAAAACCTAACTCTGGGAAGGGTAGTGAATTTATCACTGTCCGTCTGAAAAAAAGTTAGTGCATGTAGTCTTACACGCGTGATGGCAGCATTTGTGTATCGCGCGACGCGTGTTGCATGCGTTCCTGATTTTCAGCCCTCCTTCTCTCTTTATCCTTTAGTCCATCTGTTCGTTCGTTTTGGTAACGCAGTATAATTAATGTTAGGATTAATTTAGGTCATTACGCAGTCTGCCTCTCAATGTTTTTCCAAGAAATACAGCACACGTTTCATTGAAGAAAGCTGGTATAATACAGTAAGCTTTTACTATCAACGTGAAAGCGTTACAATTTGCAGACGAAGCAGAAAACAAGGGGGATTTCGAGTACCTTCTTTGTGACAGCACTGTTATTTACCATTGCTCTTTTCTTTATTAATTTTATTTGTTAGGCTTCATATTTACCTAATAATTTATATATGTGGATTAGAATATTCCACGACAATCCCCTTATTTTAAAGGTTTGATGTGCTTTCAAGTGAGTCTCTTGGATACAGCAAACACTGACTTGCTTCTCATACAAGATGTTTTCCAGCTCTGTCTTTTTGCTGTATCCAGCCTGCTTGCTGTTCACTCCCTCTGTATTCCAGTGCATCATGACAAGTGGCACTCCGTATGGTGAAAATATGGTTGTTATCTTCAAAATAGCCCTGTCTTTCCCGCCATCCTGCAACTTTGAGTTAGGGAGTTCTGAGCTCCAGTCTCTTTCTCAGGCATTTTATCCTGGCCTGGCACGCATACAGAGGACCCCACTTCTGGTTCTAAGTTAGCAGTTGGGGATAGGTGGGGTAGCACACTGTGCATTCCCCGTCATCCAGGGGCTCTCCAACTATGCAGAGCTTGCACAATGCTGTGCTCTGGTTCTGGGCTCTCCCAAGGAATCCTCACGTCCTGCACAGAGCCACTTCCAGATACCCACCACCTGCCAACCCTCCATTGTAGAAATCTGCATGCGGCCATCCAGTCAAGAGCCAGTATTAAGTCTGGTGCCCAAGTGATCCCCCCAAGCTCAGTGTGCAATGCTGGGTTCTCATCATGCTGCAACACAGGGGGGATTGTTGCATAGTGAATCTATAGCAAGAGATAATAGTGATTATTCTGAGTGTACATCATGGACCTACAGTATTTCATTCAGATTGGGAAAGAATGTGGGTACACTGCCAAAGAATTAAGCAACTATGCCAAAGCTGAATTTTATTCAGCTGAGAACCAAAAAGCTTTAAAGGAGAAGGAAGAGAAGGAAAAGAAAGAGAGGGAGGAGAAGGAGGAGAAGGAAAAGATTGAGAAGCAGAAGCGGTAGAGAGAGATCCGAGCTGAAGAGCTAGAGATCAAAAGAAAAGAATTTGAATTACAAGAAAAGAAGATGAAAGAAGATAAAGAGTTACAAGAAAAGAAGATGAAAGAAGATAGAGTTACAAGAAAAGAAGATGAAAGAAGATAAAGAGTTACAAGAAAAGAAGATGAAAGAAGATAGAGTTACAAGAAAAGAAGATGAAAGAAGATAAAGAGTTACAAGAAAAGAAGATGAAAGAAGATAAAGAGTTACAAGAAAAGAAGATGAAAGAAGAAAACGAGTGGAAGCAGAAAGAGTTTGAATTGAAAGAAAGGCAGTTGAGAGAAGATAAAGAGTTACAAGAAAAGAAGATAAAGCGAGAACTGCAAGAAAAGAAGATAGAGAGAGAGTTAGAGTTAGAATTAGAGAGAATGAGGATGGATAAGGAAATACAATTGAAGAAGTTGCAAGTGGGTGTGAGTGGTCAGAACTCGACTTCTGGAGGGGCTCATCGTCTTTTTAGGCTGCGTCTGCCAAATTTTAATGAGAAAATAGACAGTTTAGATTTCTTTCTTGAAAGATTCGAGGCCGAATGCATGGCCTATAAGGCTGACAGAGATCAGTGGCCATCTCTGCTATCAATGCTGCTAGTGGGGCCTGTGATGGAGACTTTTTATAACCTCCCAATAGAGGAAAGGGCCGATTACGACAAAGTGAAGGAAAGGTTGCTCTGGAAATTCCGTCTGACTGCTGACGGTTACCGGACGCGTTTTAAAAACGCGATGCCAAGCGCAGACCAGGACTTTGAGGATTTTATCTCGAAGATCAAACTTCTATTGAATAGTTAGATTGAAATGGAGGGAATTCCTAAGGATTATAATGGCTTGCTGGACTTAGTGCTATGAGACAAAGTGTTGTCTTCGTGTTCTAGTGAGTTGGTTGCGTTCTTTCAGGAACGTCAGCCAAAGGATATTGAGTCCATGGCCCAATTAGGGCACCATTATGTCCTTGCCCATCCGGGCAAACCTATTCAGAAGTCTGGTCTGTCAGATGACATAGTTGCCAGTGTTGGCAAAGTTCAGCGCCATCCTTGGTGAAACCAATCAGAATCGTAGACGTATTTTGCGGCAAGTACCAAATGACATGACTAGGAGCAGTAGGGACGTATACGAAAGTCCGAAAGCTAGTGATCGCACAGTTTGGGTGTGTAACGTGCCACTAAGTGCTAGTTGGCGCACACTCAGATGAGTGTTTGATGAGGTTGCGCCGGTTAGGTTTGTGGAAGTATTGTTGTTACGCGACAATACCAAGATGGCACGGGTGACTTTTGCGAATAGTTGGGGTGCGCGTAAGGCAGTTAGGCAGAAGCATATGTCCTTGCTTCAAAACCATCTGCTAATAGTCCAGCATTAGCTAGGGTTAGATTTCGGATTCGGGTTCAGTAAGATGTTTTGGTTGATGCGAACCGAACCTGAGAGGCTCTGACCAATGCCCCCAATTCTATTCTGATATCAATATGAGGATTTTGTAAATTTGTAAAGATTGTGAGATTTCTTGCGATGCTTGTTTATGATATGACATGTTATGAAATTGTAGAGGTTATGTAATGCTTTACAATGCATAGTTATGCTGTAGTATGCTATGTCATGCTTTGTATTAATGTAGCATGATGCCATAAAGGCATACTGTAGGCAGGCACGCTGTGGGCAGGTACACTGTAGGCAGGTGCGCTGTAGGCAGGCATACTGTAGGCAGGTGCGCTGTGGGCAGGCATGCTGTAGGCAGGTGCGCTGTGGGCAGGCACACTGTAGGCAGGCACACAGTAGGCAGGCATACTGTAGGCAGGTGCACTGTGGGCAGGCCTGGTGTGCATTTATCAGAGACCTATGGAATATGATGGTCTGGTAATCTTTAAGGGTCATGCATTTTGCTATGCCTTGTTTTGTAATTTATATGTCATGGTGCCATAAAGGCAATTTGTTATGTAATTTTAACTATGAATGTACTATTTATGGTGTAATATACCAGGGTTGGACAGTCATTGTTATTTTTCACGACTACCAGCACCTGGGGTGATCTGGTTTATGCTCATATTGTATTTAGTACATAGGGTAATAAGGCATGAACGACTTTGGCATTCTCTAAGTAGATGAGGAGGTGCCGTCTTGGCATTCTGTTCGTCCATATTCCAAAGGGGGTTGGGCGTGACTCCTCCGGTGGAAGAAAACTTCGTTTTCTTTCTTAGGGGGGGGGGGGGGGGGGGGAGAGGGGGGGTGATCGGTTTTTAAGTGGGGGGGGGGGGGGGGGGGGGGGGGGGGGGGGGGGAGGGGGGGTGGTGGATGTCACAGTATAAATATTATAAAATATTAAGCTGGTCATGCTGTAGAGTGTCGACCCTGATACTAATTTAAAACCTGTTTGGTCAGTTGGGCCAGAACGGAAGAGGATATGAAACTTTTGGAGGGAAGGCATTCTAGGAGATGTCTACTGTCCCGTGCGGACGTTGTCCCTTTGTCAGCTGTGGTGCTGGGATTATGTGAATGCCATTTTGGTTTATATTTCTTGCCGATTTTCAGGTGGTCAGGATTATTTGGTTTACTACTAGAACG
This sequence comes from Oreohelix idahoensis, assembly GCA_024509875.1. NCBI lineage: Eukaryota > Metazoa > Mollusca > Gastropoda > Stylommatophora > Oreohelicidae > Oreohelix > Oreohelix idahoensis. The sequence goes on from JAMPIV010017453.1 coordinate 1,002,098, forward strand.
TTGGTGTAAGTTCCAGTGGTTTTTTCCTGGATATTATTTATGTTAAGTATCTTGCGTCCACGTATTGCTTCGCTTCAGTACAGGGCTTAGCTAGTGAGCGAAAGTCATTGTGTAGTCACTGGATAGATTAGATCGGTGATTATGTTACTGCTATTTTGAGCTGTTGATTATGGCAAGTAGTTTGGCAGTTCCATTGCATCGTTATTCTATGTGTATTATTAGCCGTGTGTGGCTTCTGTGTGTGCGCAATATTTATTAAAAGGGACCAAACCTGTTTCAGGTGTTATTGCATTATTCATGTCAGCTATTGTGTACTGTGGTCTTACCTTTAGACAGCGGGCTAAGAGTCTAGGCTGAGTATATATTAAATCCATAGTACCAGTGTACCAGTAGAGAGTATATTCTGACAACTACCGTTACTGATTTTGCATTAAATAATTTATTTAAAATGATAACATGAAGTGTTATATATCTAAATATAGAGAAATGAAACCCCTTTGACATGCACCTAACTTAATTGTTAAGTGGTGTTAAACATGCATGCAACATATACAGTAATGAGTGCAGAACAATTTGAAAATGTTAAAAAATTTGGAAAAAAGTTGTACTTACCCAAAAAAAATAATCCAATTTAGAAGCCTGGAACTCCTAGAACCACTTTCATCCAATTATACGGAATACAGACAAGTTTCAGTTGTTTTGAATAATAAATAAAAATGTTTCCTTTTGAAATGTTCAGGTCACATATTGAAAAATCATGACGAAAATAAACTATGTACACACTTTATACACAACTGATATTTACCACAAACTATTTCCTTTCATGATAAGCAGCAAAACAGTTATTTGGATGTAGATGGGGATTATTTGTGCATCATTCACAACAAATTTACTACATACCCTGTGCTACTGTCGCAACGACCGAATGTCTTCACATGATATTTTTTGGGTTTAGAGGCATTGAACATTTTGTGAGCCCATCTGCCTTTCCACCCAATTACCATTTCATCCAAAGACAGCTCCTTTGTAAGGGTAAAATGCTTCCTGGAATCTAGATAAAATTTTCTGTAGAAATGGTTCGATCTTTGCTTTACCTTGTGCATCTACATCACTCACATGAAACATCGTGTGATACAACATCTGAAACCTATCCCGTGTAAACATCTGTCTGTACCAGGGAGTTTGCATAAAGCCTTTATTAGACCAATAATCACTAATGGCCGGTTTTTTCACAATTCCTATTGCTATTATCACAGCAAAAAACTTGCACAGTTCTGGAAATGTAACTGGATACCAGTTTTGATAGACAGATCTTTTTGTCACCGTTTCTGAATTTGACTGGCAGAGTCGATCAGCATATTCATTTATAGAAACAGTAAGCTCATCTATAATCTCATTAGTTAAAAGAGCTTTGAGACAATAAAATGCAGAAGAATCATCAGGTATAATATTTGGATTCACACCTGTAATCCTAGCATGAGGTGGTACAAAGCGGAAAACATTTTGTGTTGAGCCAGCATCTTCATTCCACCTAATTTCCTCATTCATTGTACTTGTATTACCATCAGTACTTGTGGATTCTGCTTCTTTATGGGTTGATCTAGATGTAGGCCTATCTTCTCTTAATCTTTTCTTCATGGGAGTTTTACCTTTTCCTTGTTGTCTTTTCACTGGCCTGGCATTTCTAGTACTATACTACTGACAGAACCAGCTAGGGGAAACGCCCCCTTCTCATCTGATTCAGTGTTTTTATTACATATATCTTCGCTGGGCAAAATATATTCTGAATCTGAACTGTCATCTTCACTCGATAACTGATCATCCTCATGTTCGATCCAAGAAGAAATAAGTCGTGCTGCTTGCACCGCTGATAACCTTTGTTTACAATCGTTTGAAGTTGAAGCCATTTTGGTTAGAAACAAATTTGTTTATGATCAACAGCCGAACAAAGGTACTAAAAATCGAACGTAATAACTAATTAAAAAAATACACCACGCTAAAATTGTAAACAGATTGAATACAGGAAGTGACTATAAATGTTGGATTGGATAAAACATCGACAATTTTTCATTAACTCTTTGCCGATAGAGACTTCATGTCTAAAGCCACTTCACGGGGCTTGCCGTATATTTGGTACCAAATAGGCGCCACTTCACGGGGCGAGCCGGATACTAAGAGTTAATAATAATACAGTTGACATTCAAAAATCCGGCCATCGATAATCCGGTTCCTTCAGATTTCCGGCATGGATTTCGGAGCGCATTTTTAAATTTACCGCGTTGGCGCGCCACTGTTTTCTGGAGCAGTTTATGTTTTGATGCAGCTGTTGGATCTTGCTTGCACGTGTTAACAGGCATTCCTGCTCATTCCTTCTCATTTTATCATTTATTTGCTGCTGTTTAGCCCCATTATGGATTCAGCAAATAAAAGAAGTGGTGTAAAACGTAAACATCGTGCATTGTCGATCACAGATAAAGTGTACAGGTAGTCATTTTCTGTTAAATATATACAGAATATATAACCATAAAAAATCCGGCATTTTCAAAAATCCGGCACTCCTCAGGTCCGGAGGTTGCCGGATTTTTTAATGTCTACTGTACTTCCATTATTTTCCAGTATTCTAAAAAGCTTTTTTGCTTCTTGAGGTATAAATTTATTATCACGCCTTTCCTCAAGATTTTTTCTCAATTTTCTAAGTTCACTGACAATATCAGTTGCACTTGTTTTTGTACTTTCCATAATCAAGGTAGATTTGTTAAACAATATGAGCTGCCCTTGCACAAACCACAAATACATATCACCACAATCATTATCAAAGAACTGTTTTATCAACACTGGACAGTGTTCTTGTGAATAAAATATGATTTCAGTCCCTCATAGATTTCAAGTAATCTGTCGATAGCTGGAAGTAGCGAAAGAAAATGGGTGTTGCCATGTTTAAGAACCTTTTTATACTCGACATCTACAAATTCACAGAACTCTTTTAGTTGAGTTACTCGAACCGTATAAATGTGGAAATATTTATAAATTTTGACCACTAAAGCTTCTATTTCAATAGGTAGGACATCAACTGCAGTTTGAAGACAGTTGTGAACGATGTGAGCACCGCAACCAATGCCCACAATATTTCTTCCTAGTTCCTTCTTCACTCGACTGTAAATATTGTTTTCTCCTCTCCGTTTTACACCTTCAAAATTGGTATTGCAGTTATCTCCACAAAATCCAATAATTTTTTTGTTATATTATGGTTTTTGATAACTGACATTAAATAGCTTGTCAATATTTCTGCAGTTTTACCGGGAACTGATTGAAAGTCTAAAAGTTTAACTTTTACTCCACAATCTGGTACAAAATACCGCACAATACATGGCACAGTTTTAATTTCTTTCCTGTTGGAAGCATCAGTTGATATTGTCACAAAATTTGTTTTGTTTAAATCTTCACAAAGTTGATGAAACAACAGTGGCTCAATCACATTAACAATGACAGCTTTTTGTTGTGGCTAGTCTAAACTTTGTTTTAAAAAACTGATATCAATTTAGATGAACAATCGGCAGACTTGAAGCTGAGATTGTGAAAAGCAACATAAAATGCAAAAGTTGCTTCTTTAGCAGCTGTTAAAAATTCTTTGTCACATGGATTGGCACTTTTAAAATATGACAATATTTTTGAGGAAGTTCCTGCCGCTGCTAGACTAGCCTTATGTCTCGCACATTTCAAGTGATTTTTGATGTCCAAATGCCACCATGAGCCACCAAAAATTCTGAAGAACACTGTTCACATTTCACTTTGTCAATATGACCACAAACTTTTTTCAAAAACGGATAATCCTTTCTTAATTCATCCATAAATACACAGTTTCTTTTTGGCATTTTGGGGGTTAAATTAATTTAATGTACAGTACAAAATAATCGCAAACAACACGCTGAAAACAAACGCCGACTTGAGTAAATTACCTACGCAATCTGACAAAACACAACTAAGATTGCGCATGAGCGGTGGCTGCGCAACTGACTTGCGACGCTGCGTACTATGCCAGTGTTAAAAGTCGGGTTTTCGTGTTGCCTAAATGCCATTTTCTGAGGCTGCACTTTTTTTACTTCGTGTACATTTGGCCCTTTTTAATTTTTTCCAAATAACCAGGACAAAATGACAAACTGGCCGGGACCATACCTTCAAACCGGGACAGTCCCGGTCAAACCGGGATGTATGGTAAGCCTAGCTATACTTATTGTCTATCCGTTTTTTCCTGGATGTGTTGATGTGAATGTGCTAGTAGTGCATATCACTAAAAAGCCCAGATATTATAATTTAAAAACATTTATCTTTACTGTGAAACATAATTTGTGTGTCTTTGTTGTGTAATATCAACACACTATATGATTTAATTTAAAATGTGTGCGGCCTTGAATATCTTCTTTTTATTTAAAAAAGGTTTATATGGTTTGCTGGATGGTCTGTAAAGCATTAACAAAATATCAAAGGAAGCTGACACTTGTACATAATATCCATAAATGGATTATTGTTATTCTAAAAGACCCTGGAGCACTCTGAATAATATTTCAGTCTCTATGCATGGGCTGGTGAGTACATTTTTCATTCACTAAGATTATTTTTTATTAAAAAGTAGTCTATATTATTAATCACCATTGAATACAATATGTAGAATATCACTAAACACCCTTCATATTCTAATTTTACATTCATTTATCTTTACTGTGATGTATAATATGTGTGTCTTTGTTGTATAATAACAATACAATATATGATTTAATTTAAAAGTTCACGCTGCCTTTAATCTTCTTTTTATTTCCAAATTTCTATAATGTTTATATGGTTCACTGGATGGTCTGTAAAACATTAACAAAATATCACAGGAAACTGACACTTGTAAATAATATTCATATATGGATTAGTGTTATTTTAAAAGACCGTGCAGCTCTCTGGATAATATGTCAGTCTTTATGCATGGGCTGGTAAGAACATTTTTCATTTACTAAAATGAGTCTTTTCTTGAAAGTGGTCTATATTATGACTCATAACGGAATACTTTATGTAGAATATCACTAAAAATCCTTCATATTCTAATTCTACATTCATTTATCTTTACTGTGATGTATAATATGTGTATCTTTGGTGGGTAGTAACTCAGAAAGTTTAGATTTGATAAATGAACTGCTTTAAGGTAAAAAATAATTCTGGCAAAACTGATGAAAAAATTCTGGTCTGTAAGAGTTAAACCTCTGACTGTGCAACATGATGGAAACTTTCCAACCTTTCTCAGTCTTGCTCTTCTCCTTTGAAACCTGTCTCTCTGTAACCCAATCTTTCTGAGTGGTGGTTAAAGTCATCAAGCATAATACTGTTATTGTCTGGTATTTTCACTGCTGGTAATTCCACATGCTTCCTGGTGGGCTTTATATGTTGTATATTCTACAAGTCTATATCCTTTTATCCAAACACCCAAAATATTCAGAAAATCTAAAGTCTTATTAGGCTACTTTGCTATCACTATTTGGGCAATTTCTGACTATTTTGGGCAGTTTGACTACTTTTCAAACATGATTAGGGTGATACCCTTAAAAAAAATGTTAAGATGTTCCAGTGAATAATGTTGTTGGTGTAATCCAGTAGTTCGCAAAGTGGGCAGTACCACCTTCCTGGGGGTACGTTAGGAAGATTTTGGGAGGCAATAAGGGAAAAGGAGGCATTGGGGGGGGGAGAGATGTTCAGTAGTAAAGGAGGTGTAGAGGACTTGTCAAGCTAAATTCAACAATATCATAATATAACAATTATTTGTAAAAGCGGTTTGATTATAAAGGGCCCTGACGTGAGCGCTTAAAAGGAGAACACAGCCTGAGCAAACCCTAACCCACCGCTCCTCCCTAACACCACTCGTGCAAGTTTTTCATGCACCCTATAGCAGTATAGCAGAGGTTCCCTAGCTGGACTACGGGGACTAGGGGGTATGAGAAGCTTTTCAAGGGGTACTGGTAATATTTGGTAATTAACTGCATTATCCTATTCAAATATTGCGCAGCAGTGTTAGCGAAAAAAAAAAAATGATAAGCATTTGAGAGACAACATCAGTGAGGAATAATAATAATAAATTCTTTAAGCACCAAATACGGCGCATAAGGCAGAAACCAGTGCTCTCCAGGTTGTTCGTTGTGACGCCACTCCTCTTAACTCTTGCACATTATTTAGGCCCAACGTTCTTCCTTCTCTTATTATTGTTCTTCTAAGTGTTTCTTTTGGTCTTCCTTTTTTCCTCTTACCCTCAGGAACCCAAGTGAGCGCCTGTAGTGGTATTCTGTTGTTTTGCATTCGTAGGACATGACCGATATATGACCATCGTCTTTTCCTTATACAGTCGGAGACCTATTTCTGCTTAGAGTCTTCTCTTATTTGTCGATTAGTCTTGAATTCTTTCCAACTGATGTTCATGAGTTTTCTAAGACATTTGTTCTCGAATGCATTCAGCTTGTTCTCCAATGATTTTGTTATTTTCCAACTTTCACAGCCATATGTTAACACTGAGATAACATTCGAATTAAACAGACGAAGCTTGGTATGTATATTCAGTGATCGTAATTTCCAAATGTTAGATAATCTATTGAAGGCGCTAGCTGCCAAAGCAATTCTAGTATGAATTTCTCTTGTTGTGTCACCATCCTGAGTGAGGAATGGACGAGATATAAAAGATGGGAAATTGAGGGGGTGCTGGGGATGTTCTCTGAGAATCAAGGGGGCGGTGACCTGAAAGAGTTTGGGAAACACTGGTGTAATCCATAACTGCGATGGCACTTAGCGACTTAGTGATGAGCAACAACAACTATGAATAAATAACTGAACCATGTTTACTGAGCTGACATAGTAAAAGTTAGACTGGATACAAACTGTGAAGCCATCAAAACAAAGCAAATAATTGTTTGTTTTAAGATGCATATTTTTACCTCATTGTGTGAGTCACACTACTTTCAATGCAATTTATTATGTTGCTTATGTCGTGTCAAAATATGATAGTGTAAATTTTCTTGATTTTGAAATTGGATAACGATGCATCATAATGAACTGTAGATAAATAATGCATTTTTATATGTGTAATAAAATGTTTTGATTTGTTATTTTTGAACTTTTTTAAACTGACATATGTAAGATCCTACCAAGTGCAAATATTTAAAATGATGAAAAACAAAGAAAAAAACATATTACTTATGCAAAGTTGTGCCTCCATCTGGCAACCTCATCTCATAAAACAATTTGCTATAGAAACCACAACAGCAAAAGCACATAAAATACTTTCATGCAGGCTTCCCACAAGTGGCCTGCTGCCGTGGCATCCCTGGCCTCTTCAGAAATTTAAAGGCGAAGAATGATGATGACATACCAAAGAAAGAAATTTAGCAATAAAACACACACATAAAAAATAGTACCGTATATACTCGAGTATAGGTTGATCTGACTAAAAGTTGACACCTCGACTTTAGGACTTAAAAGCTTCCAAGATGAATGACATTATTATGAGTCGAACGAGTGTTTTCGTTGATTCCAAATTCCCTCATCGCACTGGAATTTCCGCGGCTTTCTGCAAATTCCATCACTTTCACACCCTTCCCATTTAAAATGCCTGATATAGCCAGCCCAAAAACACTTAAAGTCGTTACTAAGTATTTTTAGCAACACTGGAGTTATATATAAATTTCCGGTACATCTGAAGCTTCCATTTTCTGAATTTTCTTTCAGAATCAATTGATATGATTTTCCATGATTTTTTAAAGCCATGGCTTTCCGGGCAGTCGAATATTTGCTTTGGGATCTGAGATGTGACGTGTTATTTAACCAACACTGACTGGTTTCATAAGTTTTTTTTTTTTGGACTCAACTTTAAGTTAGTGTAACGTTTTTTAAGGTCCTAAATGGGAATAAATTTCTCGACTTATTTACGGTACTTCTTTCAACCAAGCTATTTCATTTACAAATGTAGCAAGCACGAAGAGAAAATGGGAAACTAAATGATCCCTAAAGGACATACGATTACAAATTACAAATAGCTTTTAAAATATATTTAAACATTATGCAATAACCACCCAATGCCTGAAGTAGTTCACGAGCTCAAGCATGTCGTAAGAGGTGATTAATATCAGGTTGAGCAAGCAGCTATAGTCCGTTCGGAAATTCGTGTCCACACATTGAACGTTGTAACTTTGCAACCCCTTGACGGATGTTATTGAAATTTGCTACATGCCCTACTGATATCAATGCAGTTATTAATATATTTTTTGCCCTTACAAAACTCATGTCATGTTCGAATTTTCTTCTTTAAGTTATATAAAAAAACTCTTACAGTTGTCTGGGTTAATTTTTATTAGTTCTGTAGGAAAGTTACAAGATCCGTTCAAAAATTGCGCACTTAATTTTTGTTACAGCACAGCACAAGGAATGAAATGTGCTATTCAATATTTTTTTGTTTGAATTAGTGTAGTGACTACATGTCCGCACGTGTGCGCACCTATTGTACACAGTCGCAAGTAATTATTTCAGCGGCGTATGCTAATTGCAATGAGTTGGCTGCAACGAAACAAAACGACACCAGCGTATAATATATTAATAAACTAAACTGCATAATTATAAAAAGCGCAATGAATCTGAAATGAAATTTATCACTTTGCAGAAAGTAACTGTTATATTGTACAGGCATTTTTGCAGAGAGGCTAAGATGGGTTGTTTATACCACGACATCCAAGAACCAGGTAGGAGAACACAAAAGGCCCTGGGTGTGGATAGAAGATCTTTTCGACGTTGGATACAACAAGACGGTGATTGTACAGAGGCTGCGGTTAAGCAAGGAAGTAAGAAAAAAACTGATGATTTTGACAAGGATGTCATTAGACATTTGATTTTGAAGATGTTTAATGCCAATCAACTTGTTACTCTCCGCATGCTGAAAAGTCGGCTGGAAGCAGAATGCGATATTAACATCTCAAAAACAACTCTTTGGCAACTTGTCAGAAGTGTCGGCTTCACTTTTAGATAAACGTCTGGCGGAAGGAATTTTTTATGTGAAAAACCACATCTGGTTGCAGTTCGAAGCAAATACCTTAGGCAGATTTGTGAGAGAAGGCAAGACGGCTATGATATAGTGTATTTGGATGAATCTTGGGTTAATGCTCATCATACGAACGAGAAAGAATGGCAATCTGTTGACGGAGACCATAGAAGGAAAATTCCCAGCAGCAAAGGTCAACGCATTATATTTACACATGCTGGCAGCAGACAGAATGGGCTTGTCCATGATGCAGAGCTTATTTTTCAATCAAAGTCTGTAGATGGTAGGGACTACCACAGTGAAATGAATGGGCAAATTTTTCGAGATTGGATAGTGAATACACTCCTCCCAACTCTAGATAGGCCATCTTGCCTGGTGATGGATAATGCATCCTATCATAATGTTCTAGCGCAGGAGGATAAAGCTCCCACTTCGGCAAGCACGAAAGACGAAATCAGGAGGTGGCTTGTGAATGAAAATATCTTCGCTGACAACAGCTATTTAAAACCAGAGTTGTTGCAGTTTGTGAGACAGAGGAATAAGACAAAAGTGTATCTGATTGATAAAATCATCCAAGAGCAGGGTCATGTTTCTCTTCGACTCCCACCTTACCATTCTCATCTTAACCCAATAGAGCTGGTTTGGGCTAGAGTTAAAGGGCAAGTGGCCGCCCAGAACACCACTTTTAAAATGTGCGATGTTAAAAACATGACTCGTGAGGCCCTTTCACGAATAGACACAGAGTACTGGGCTAAATGTGAAGAACACGTGCTACAAAAAGAAGAAGATTACTGGCAGCGAGATGGCTTGCAGTTTATCCAACCAATAACTGTGGTGAACTTATTGGAGTCGTCCGATTCGGAATGAGGCACGTCGATCGCATTCCTTCGTTTGTGATAAACTACTTTCATATGCCAATCTATAATAACACATAAACAGTTACGATTTGTCATAGCTTCCTGATGATTTACTGCTATCATGGTTCATTATCAGAACATCATTCCTCATATCAAAATCACATAAACAACCAATCACACATTTAGGACACGCCTTTGAACCGTCTTGTTGCACAAATGTTGTGATTTACTGTAAGAATTAATGTTACGGGCAGATTTAGGCAAATGTTCCAAGAAGATCAAAGAAAATAGCCGTTTTGCAAATTTCGTGACAGCTGTGAATGTAATGATCGCAAAATCTTAACTGCATGGAAAATCTAAGACTGCATGCAAAAATTCATGTCCATACAACAAACAGTTTTGGAGAAAATTGACGCTTTCTGTGGGCACGAATTTCCGAACGGACTATAGCAGCCTCTTCCTGTAAAGAAACCACTGCTGCAAGAACACATGATTGTTTTAGTGCAAGCTTTCTGCAAGAGGACATGATTGCTGTGGTGGCTCTATGCATTCACCTAAATCATTAGGCTTGTTTTCATGGCATTATCTGTAAGCTCGTACACGGTTCCGGGGGGGTTTCTGAAGAGAAAAAGAAAGAGCAGAGAATAGAACTACTACACACTCAGGCCATTAACGAGGTTGTGTGTAAAGGTTGGCAACCTCATCATGTCAAACAAACTGTCACAGAAACCACCACTGTAACAGCATCTGACCACTTGGTGCAGGTTTCCTGCTAGCTCATGAATCTGTTGGTTTTTGATTTTAAGGACTATCTTCATTGCACACGGACAACTCCATCAGTGCTCCAATCTTCTCCCTTAGATCAAACAAGGAGGATCTTAGCAGCATAGTGCATGAACTCGGTAGCACCGGCGAGAATCCCAATGTGTGTATATAAGAATCACACACTCTTTAAATACTTTTGTGGTGGGTAGGTTTCTAATTTTTAAATTTTGCAGGGCAGCGGCCTTACAACCTACTCTTTATGATTTCCAACTGCTGTGGGATTTTTAACGTGCGCAACTTGCATACAGGACCTCCTATTTTTTTTGCCCTTATCTGAGAATGCTAGGCATCTGGTCTCACTACCCAGGAGACCAGGGGGGAGTATGACATCATTAGGACCACTGGTGTTGAAAATAAATCCATAAATTATACTCTCTCAACTGGGAATCAGAACCATGAATCTGTTGACAATATAAGAAGAATTTTTCCAGAAAGGAATACAGACCTTTGCTTCAGACTGGTAAGTCACTGAAAAAGACCATATGGTCACTGTGAAAAAGTAGGTAACATATATAAACTCAATGACTATTTCTACCTGAATTAAGAGACACTCTTTGCCTCACATTTTGGCACACAAAATATAGCACAAAAACTTACGTAGTGACCCTCATGCTTAAAAACAAACCACATTATTAATTTTTCAATTACTTCGTAGCACTGGTCAGACGTTTGATTCCAGCAAAAGTCACAGGTAAACTATAAACATGAAGTTAAATTAAAAATACTTGTCTCACCCAAGCTTGAATAAACCCTTGTCTCTGTAAGGAACTATGTCCAGCTCAGCAGTCTGCCATGTTGCACTAATGGCTTTCAGACTCTGTTTAGCATGAAAAGAAGAAATAAAATAATGTTTTGGCTTGAGCTTTTGTAGATGATCACATTGCCTCAAAAAAAAAAGCAGATGCAATAAAACTGTCCATAATTTTACCATCAATACAAAAATTACAATTGTGCCAAGGACCAAGGCTCACGGAGATTGGAGTTCACTTTTATTCTACAATGACAGCAATGGGGTTTCTAAACCTCAACTACATGATTCACAAGGCAGGCACTAGACCAAAACTCTTTGTCTCTGGAGCAATACTTGTAAAGTTGGTCTGTTTCGACACATGTGCCAAAGCAACGCTCATAACGTTGATTTAGGTTTGTCAATTCTGCCACTAATTAACCAAAAAATTCACCAATTAATTCAGCCCATGTTTTAAAACCATGAGGTGACTTCTGTTAATGTTTAACCTACCAATCTAAGCACAGCTAAGTGGTGTGTGAACATGTCTTGATGTCATTACTGTATTTTTCTGAAAAATCATATATTTTGTGGTTTTCTTGTTAATGTTACAGAAAAACTGCAAGCCACATATCTACAAATTCAAAGCCCCTTCAATGAATGAAGGTGTCATGTTTACTTATTTATTTTATGACCAAAATATGAAAAACTCTTGACTTGTTACAGGATTTTCCCCTTTATTCTTAACAGTAATGTTGGCTTGTCATCTGCTTTGCTAATTTTCGAGTTTCTTTTCACTCAAAGTTAATGTCCAATCCATATTCATATGCTGTTTACGTGCTTCACTAGCACTCAATGTTATATTACTTCATAAATGGACTTCTCTGATAAGCTGAGATTATAAAGCAAGTCTGATCACCTGCAACATAAATTTAACTTTTTTTTAGCATCTTTCAAACTGCATGCAACGTTCTTATGTAAGACAATTGTACTTGTGTTAATACTAACAAATACACTGCACACTATAACTTCATTACTTTTCATTTTGGTATATAATATGTGCATGTTCACACAAGGAGTAACCAAAAATTTACACTTCAAAAAAAGAAAAAGATGGTATACTTCATAGTATAGAATTCAAAACCAATTCCAGCACAGTGTGAAAAAATAATTATGGAACCAAAGAGTTAAGGACAGTACTGGACAATCCACTTTATCTTGTCCTATGGTCATGCCGCTGAAGTTTACATGTTTATATAATAGTTAGTAGATAAATACTACTGTCTCAGGTTCCACACAGTCATGGGTGAGGTGATCCATGTCTGATATTTCAAGGATCTTTCTAAAGGATTTTAATTTCACTGTATTTTTTATTCCAATTAGATATTTAATGTACAATAGGGAGCAGCGCTGGTGTAGTGGTTACCAAACTGCGCTGGCAACCGGGTAACCCAGGCGAGGACATTTGAAGATTTTTCGTTGACCGGGATTTGGACTGGATTAACTCAAGCCCTAGCGAGTTCATTTGAAGGAGTGTCGTCGACCAGGGACTGGCGGCTCCTGAGCCGACCCAGCTCTAACGGGTACCTCCGAAATCGGCGAGTATCTGCCTGAATGGCAAGGGACACCTATCTCTGTACACAAAAAAATAAGGGATACTCACGTAAAAATCAGTCTCAGGCTAGACATACTAACCTGAGATTTCGCCTCGAGTAATAGCGGGTGTAAACAAAAAAAAAAAAAAATATGCAATTAATACAGAGAAGAACAATGTCTGTTTAACTTGATCTTATTTTATACGTTATGCTTTTGTTTCTTCACACGAGTGTCAGTTTCACTAAGATTACTATTATTTGTGCTATCATCAATGTTAGCTTGGTCTGTTCCTTCATCACTGAATGTAGTTCCCAGGTATTTGATCTGGGTTACAATATATAGGAGCCGTGGTAGCACAGTGGTTAGTGCACTGGCTTCCTAGCTCGGTGATCCTTGGTTCAATCCCCAGTTGAGGTGGGATTTTTTAGACTGCAAACGGCTCCGGGGTTGACCCAGCCTAAAAAATTGGGTACCAGAGCAACTCTGGGAAGGTTAAGGCGGCCGGCGTGATGCTGACCACATTACCCCTAGTGTGTCGATGGTCAAGAAAATATGAGCCCAACACCATATTCCCAATATGCCTCAATGGGCGTGTAATGGGATCCTTTACCTTACAATCTATAGGCCTTTATTAATTCTGACCATGCCTGAAATTCTTTCTTGATAGTTTGTCATTAACTAGGTCTGCTCTGCATTGATTTTTTATTTTATATTTAATAGACACGGTATCAAAATGATGATTAGTTCCAGCAATCCTTGATATTCTCAAACCAGTATACAGATGTCTTCTGCAACCATGTCTTTATGCCTGGTTCTGCAGCCACCAGTGCTCCTTTCTGTTGGAGTAAAAATTAATAGCCTGCTGAGGTGATGTATTTATGCAGGTAATCTGTAACTCTACAAGGTACAGATTGTAAACAGGAGCCATTAGGCTGCCACAATTCTAACCGCCTGCAGTGGGATGGACTCCATCAGGTTAGAAATTTCCAAAGATACAATTCAATACATACAAGCAAATTCCTTGTTTATACTTTGAAGTTATCTTTTAGCTTCTTTAATGTATTTATTACTCAAGAAAGTAAGAACAAAGATGATAGTAACATTTGTAAATAGATGTATGCACAGGACTGACTAAACAGCATGATGGATTTAGATTTTGTAGATGGCATGCTCTTCTGTCCCATAACCTGATCAGATGCAAGACAAAATGTCTCTCTATGAGAGGGCACAGCTAGTGGGTCTAAACATACACAGGGAAAAGATTAAGATGAGAATAAATGCAACAAAGGATAACAAGGTTGAACTTGAAGAAACACTGCTACAAGATGTAGAATCATACATAAATCTTGACCACAATATAGACAAAGCTGAAGACAAGTGCCAGTGGAACAAGAAGAAGACACTGGCGATGGATAGGACACACATTGAGGAAACCTGTTGATAGCATCACAAGGCAGTCCTTGTTCTGGAATCCCCAGGGAAAGAGGCAGAGGTACACAAAAAATACACATGAAGAAGAGAACGGGAGACAAAAGGGAAAATGATGATGACGTGGAAAGAACTTGAGCTGATGGCACGTGACAGGAAGACTTGGCATGTGTTTGGCTAAGGCCTATGCTCCTTGGGGAACTAAAGGGAATTGACTGATTGTCTGCATAGGGCAGGATTAAAATGGAATGATAATATCACCAGTGTGGAACCCAGTGGAACAAACTGGAAAAGATGATAGAGGTGGACAGATTATACAATAAGGAAGCCATCAGTTACCATCATAACATAGTACTTTTGCAGGACTTGCCAAGGTCGAAGATACTATGAACAATAGCTGCATTAATTCAAAATAATAAAGAAATGTATGAGACAAGACACAACCATTGCTGCTGACCTGCTCTATAGCCAACTCTTTGGTAGCAGCATGTGAGACATCAGCGATGAATTCTGAATACTGATCAAAGCCAAAGTCAATTATCTTCTCCAGTGTGAAATCACTTTCTGTGTAGTCAAATGATCTGTTCATTTCATTCTGTCGTGGAGCACAGTAACACAATGGAAGATCAGTCATCATTCTAGTTAAAGCCTTGATCATTTTTAACCCCTTAAGGCCCAAGAGCTTCTACAACTGAACACTAAATGTTAAACATTACTCTTGTTTCTAAGAATGCATACGTGTTTTAAAATGTAACTTTTTATATAAACTTGAAAGCTGATAATTTGCTTACAAATTGACCCATAATTTACCCAGTGGGCATTAATACATGTTTTATTATAAAATTACATGTTTTATTATAAAATTACATGCTTTATTATAAAATTATGTGTTTCATTATAAAATTATCATACGGTTATATGTGATGGGTCCTATATGGGAGCTGGTCCTTAACTCATACCCCCCCAGGCTGTTTTTGGGTTTTACCCAGGCCCCAAAATGGATGCAATTTTTTCAGACAGGTGAGGTTTTAAAAATAGACAGTGGACAAATACATAAGTTCGGTAGGTACTTGTGTTATACATTTAAATGTGTGAAATTGACTGAAGAGTCTTATGAATTGCTTCATATAATTAATTAATATGAATAGGTGTGTGTTATGTCAGTGCACATTTAGTTTGAAACATATCTAGAAACAATTAATGTATGGCACTAAAATATTAAGAATATCAGTGCACATTTAGTTTGAAACATATCTAGAAACTTTTATCACTATCACTTCATAGATGTAATTTTTATGATTTTTTTTCTCAGAACCACATATGTTTGTAAAAACAACCGCTCAAAATGTGTGCAATTTTTCTCTTCAGGTTATATTAAAAAAAACAGGCAGTAGATACACATATTATTTAACTAGGTGTTTATGTTATACATTTAAATGTGTGAAATTGACTGGAAAATCTTATGAATTGCTTCATATAATTAATTAATATGAATAGGTGTGTGTTATGTCTTGGGAAGTGCAGACTTGATTTAAAAAGTGTTAAAATTTTTTTTTTTTAATTGTATACTTAAACTTAAATATTTCAGCTCCCAATTAATGTATGGCAATAAAATGTTCAGAATGTCAGTGCACATTTAGTTTGAAACATATCTAGAAACTTTTATTACTATCACTTCATAGATTTAATTTTTATGATTTTTTTTCTCAAAACCACATATGTTTGTAAACACAACCAGTCAAAATGTGTGCAATTTTTCTCTTCAGGTTATATTTAAAAAAACAGGTTGTAGATACACATTTTATTTAACTAGGTGTTTATGTTATACATTTAAATGTGTGAAATTGACTGGAGAATCTTATGAATTGATTCATATAATTAATTGATATGAATAGGTGTGTGTTATGTCTTGTGAAGTGTAGACTTGATTTTAAAAATGTTTAAAAAATAAAATAAAATTGCATACTTAAACTTAAATATTTCAGCTCCCAATTAATATATGGCAATAAAATATTAAGAATATCAGTGCACATTTAGTTTGAAACATATCTAGAAACTTTTATCACTATCACTTCATAGATGTAATTTTTTTTATTTTTGTTCTCAAAACCACATATGTTTGTAAAAACAACCGCTCAAAATATGTGCAATTTTTCTCTTCAGGTTATATTTTAAAAACAGGCAGTAGATACACATTTTATTTAACTAGGTATTGATGTTATACATCAACATGTGGGAAACTGACTGAAGAATCTTGTGAAATGCTGTAGATAATTATTTGATGTAGGAAAAGAGTCTGTCATGTTATGTGAAGTGTAGACCTAATCAAAAATAACTGGAAAAAAGATAAATAAACTGTACTCACAAATGTCAGCTCCAGTTTAATCCATAGCAGAAAAATCTCAGAATATCAGTGCACATCCATTTTGAAACACAACACATTTTACCACAATCACTTCAAATATATAATTTATATGATTTTTTTTCCTACACCACAAATTTCTGTAAATACCAAACAACTATGACTAAAATTATTTACACCAACTATATTCTATCATTTTTGGTTTGACAATGTGCTTCCACTTTGGCCCGAGAAGATACAAGGAAAACCTTGGATTATACTGCTTATATTGCCATCTGCCTTTATACCCTATTACCATTTCATTCAAACTGAGATTTTGGAATGGGTAAAAGGCACTCTGAAATTTTTGCAACAACATGTTCATAAAAGGTTCAATCTTTTCTTTTCCTTGTGAATTTTCATCAGAGGCATGAAGCATTGTATGATATAATGCTTCAAATCTACTTCTTGAAAACATTTGAAGAAACCAAGGAGTATAAAATTCTGCAGATGTAGACCAGTAGTCGCGAATGCATGGTCTCATCTGAATCCCAATATTTATTAGGACAGCAATAAACTTATCAAGTTCATGGCGTGTGACTTTGGTCCACCGAGAATACAATGAATATTGTTTCGCAGGGTTATTTTGAATACATTTGAGTCTGGTATAATTATTGATGCACTGACACATGAAATCTTGAACCTCATCTGTAAACAAAACACTGAAACATTTCAATGGGGTTGACAGGTCAAACCCCTCAGTCACACCTGGTGTTCTCTTTGGACAAAATCGAAATGCATTTTGTGTCATCCCCTCAGCAATTTCTAACCACTCTGGGACATCTTGTGAGGATGCACCTGCCTCTAGACTTGTGGCAGTTCTCATAGCTTTACTTTTGGTCACAATGGTGTTTTTGCCTCTTTATCCTTCTCCTTTAGTGACTGAAAGTTTTGCTCTTTTTATACCAGCCCTACCTGATGCATGTTCAATCAGCTGATCGACATCGCCCTCAGAATGATCACTTTCATGAATATTTTGACACAAAGTCTTTACAATGTCTTCACTGGAATTACTAAACCTAACTTAAATCAGTGTCGCTCGAGTTATCTTCTGTCCACTGAGAAATTAGCGTCGTGCTTGCTCAGCTGAAAGCAGGTGTTTAGAAGAAGATTCTCGATCCATTTTGTATGTAAACAAAGAAATAGAAATGGATATAAAACACACAATTTTAGCTTCACAAATTTGTTTTTCGCTCACAAACGTCCATAAACATGTCCTGGGTGTAATGAAATGATTTAAAAACCAGCTAGTTGCTAGGTATTTATAACTTTTCGTTCAAACTCGACATATATCACACTGGCGCGCCATTGGTCTGAAGATTCTCGATCCATTTTGTATGTAAACAAAGGAATAGAAATGGATATAAAACACACAATTTTAGCTTCACAAATTTGTTTTTCGCTCACAAACGTCCATAAACATGTCCTGGATGTAATGAAATGATTTAAAAACCAGCTAGTTGCTAGGTATTTTATAACTTTCCGTTCAAATTCGACATATATCACATTGGCGCAAGGTACGCCAATGGTCCGACCGGAAGTCCTATCTGGCGCGTGGCGCGCCCGTTTGGACGGAATGAGTTAAGTGGTTAACAGCACTTTCCTGAAAGCTGCAAGTCAATATTTCTGGTCTGAGTAAGCTTACATCATGTGGGGTTCATAATTAGGAATATTCTAATCTAATCTTTTAACTGTCATTGACTAAACTCACCTCATGTTATTCCTGGGGCAGAAAGAAGGAATAGGATTTTCTAAGGAGAAAGAAGGATTGGAGCTTTCTAAAGAGAAAGAGGGAATGGAACTTTCTAAGGAGAAAAAATGGAACTTTCTAAAGAGAAAGAAGGAATGGAACTTTCTAAGGAGAAAAAAATTGAACTTTCTAAAGAGAAAGAGGGAATGGAACTTTCTAAGGAGAAAAAAATGGAACTTTCTAAAGAGAAAGAAGGAATGGAACTTTCTAAGGAGAAAGAAGGAATCGGGCTTTCTAAGGAGAAAGAAGGAATAGAAGTGCTGTTTCTCAGGTATGTCATATAAGGCAACTATTGTGAGGTTAAAAATCTTAGCCCATTGAAATGACAACAGCTGCTCTTTGCAAGATGATGAGCCTGTTTTATTAAATATTATAGGCTTGCTCATCACCATTATCATCATTATCAGGCCCTCAACTAATTTATGCCAAGTCTTCCAGACCCTGTGCCATCAGCTCAAGATCTTTCTCATCAGTCTCCAGTTCTCTTCTCCATGTGCTCCTTGGTCGTCCTCTACCTCTATTACCCTGTGGATTCCACAAGGACAGCCATGTAATCCTACCAACAGGTTTCCTTAATGTGTGCTCTATCCATTGCCAGCGTCTTCTTCTCATCTCTAGTTCCACTGCTCATCTTCTTCTTTGATCCTTAGCCGCCGTCCGTCAAAACAGTCAGTGGCCATCACGCCTAGTGGCGTCTTGTAGGGCAACAACAAATTAATTCCACTTTGCTCGGTCGGTGGCCATCCTTCGTACAGTGCCCCAACTCTGAACAGAGAGAGAGAGAAAGAGAGAGAGATCAACTGCTTATACCCAGCTATTATATTGTAGATTAATAACAGTGTTACGGTATATGATATTAACGCCGTCTGCTAAAGGTTAGCGGACGTGCAAATGTAAAGGTTAAGACATTTAATATATTGCGATAGATGTTTCAATTATTGAACGCTCCATACACGATCGATTATGACGTGTCTAGCGTTGTTTGGGTCACAGTCGGTAACTAGGAGATGCTACCCTTTGTTACTTGACCGCCAAGCTGAATAGCTGCGTTTTGTTAACCTTCCAATTCAATGGCATGATATAGCCGTTTATATGTGCATTTATGATGGACCAGGGTCAGTCCTAGAACTCTACATGAGAGGAAACTTATGGAGGTTAGTGATTAACTAAATCCTTGGAAGGAGAAAGATAATCGTCTACTTTATACGAAGTAATTAGACTCACAGTCTCACTGTCGGCAGATAGCCATTCTATCTGCGCGTGCATATAGCTGTGATGTTCTGACGACAATTACTGCATTGTATCCTTAAACGGACATTGACATGTAAAACAGCAGTCTACGCTATTGATTGATTGATGCATGTACCTCATGTGTGAATTGAACTGTTTATGTATGTGTGTAATCCATATTAAATTGTGAAGGACTCGAACCGGAGGCATTATTCGTTGAATCACGTTACACCATTCAACCATTATGAATTATGTATTTTATATCAAGTTGCTGAGTTAATAAGATGAACAGTTGGTTACATCTTGATGCCAAGTTCAGGCATTACGACAAACCAAAGGTGAGGTTCACCCCATTCGCGTACGAATATTAGCACGATCAGAATTCAAGCAACACAACCAGTAACCACACACGAAAGTCCTTCAACAAAAGTGGCGGCCGAATGCGGGGAACGACAGAAAAAAGAAACAAACTTCTGTTCCTTACGCACTTGTTATCCACAAATATTTACGATCAATTTTTGATCACATGATCCAGTCGAAGATGACGCAGTACTCATTATAATGCCTAACAACGTGACGTCACCGAAAGTCGTGTAGGTGAACTGTCGGAGAAACCAAAGCCGTTTCTAAGTCTAACCAGGGGAAACATGAGCCATTGAAGCAAACACACGATATGGACTACAGGAGCAGACAGTCAAAGGCACAGGCCTAGCCGTCGACGACAACGAGCATCAAGTGAAGCAGCAAATAAAGATAAGTTTAGCTCAATAACTATTGTCGTTAACGTGACAGTGCTAACTGAGTCCATGCCCTCTGCCTACATCGGCATGTTTTTACCTATGTTTAATGTACTTTTTGTTGTCTTAATGTGTTGTTAATTAGTGGGCGGTACGGAGGATGAACCGAAATTAGATTCTGTGGCTCTCACGATGCCTGAATTGATTTCGGTCGTTTCTTAGGGCAGTTAAACGATTGCACTTTTGGAAGCCCCATTGAGGTTTGCCATTGGACTACCTGTCCAAATCTGCTGTCGTCTGACGATTTGTGTTAGCTGTGCCGTTCCGTAGATAACTGGTGTATTTTATTTGTACTAAATTCACATTTTTATTCAGTTTTGTATCATGTTCGTTAACTATTTCGTCCAGTCTACTCTTACTATCAATTTATTTTATGATTGTTAAATGTTCGTCCGTTATGAGTCCTGTGATGTCATCATTTTTTGCAGTCATTCTTTTTTTGTGTACTTTGCATATTCAGTTGACCTCGGGTCAATCTTTGACCCTTCGTTTTCCGTGTGACACTTCCGCTTGTTTTATTTAGTTCATAAATTCATTTTTAATTGTGAAAATGTCTTGTTTGCGTCTTGACATTGTTTGTACCATTTAGTTGCATCATTGTTTTGTTTGTACTCATGATATATATTATATACTACATTAATACTATAACATTATATTCAATAATACACTTGTAATTTAATTTAATTAATTTTTTCTGACATTTAAGGTTAATATGGGACATTGCATAATTATGCAGTGATAGTCCAAGAAATTAGCACTGCAATTTATAAGAGATGCCTAGGGCATAATAATATAATATATATATTGACCAAATAAAATAATCTTATAGTCTACCTTTGAGGTAATAGACCCATTGTATATTATTTAATATACTTTTCTAGTACTAAGAGAGTGACTTAGTACATTGAACAATATAATTACTAGGAATCATACCCAACATTATTGGATATTGAGATTAATTGTGTGATGTAATTACATTATAGTTAACAGATATCATAACTATTTATGATATAGTTAGTACTTAGATACAATATTGTTACAAAATATTGTCTATTAGTTGAACTTAGACATACGAGTTCAGTACTATTGTGATTATTTATATTGAATATTCCTAAGTTGAGTAAGTATAATAATTACTCTGAAGCTACTATTGACTATTTTAATCAGTAATTACCAATAATTACTTACCATATAAAAGTCAAAATGCTTACTATAGACCATTTCGTTAAAATTGGTAAGGAATATGGTTATAAATCCCAAGAACTTCGTCAGTTTGCTGAGGCAGAACTGGAAAAACATAAAGCAGAAATAGAGGAACAAAAGGCTGCATTAAAGAAAGAGGAGGAGGAACGTGAGATGAAGCAAACTGCCAAGGAAAATAGATTAAGAGAGATTGCTCAACGTGAAAGAGAAGAGCAAAGAGCAATTACCAAACAGGAAGAAGAGAATAAATTGAAACGAGAGGAAATTATTTTACAACAAGAAATGGAATTGGCGCGTATTAAATTGGAGACAGCAAGATTACAAGCACAAAGTGCTGATGCAAACCAGAATAATAACGCACAAAATGGATCGTCATCCAGCCAAACTAAACATTTCTACAACTTTAAATTACCCACTCTCAACTTAAACGTGGACGACCTTTCATCGTTCCTGTCACGTTTTGAACAGACCTGCAAAACAAATCATTTGCCTGAAGAGTCATGGGTACTCAAGTTAAATGAATTCTTGGTTGGAGAACCATTGACGGCTTCTCAAAATGCTGACCCATCAATAGCAAATAACTACGGTGCTATTAAGTCCTTGCTTTTACGAAGGTTTCACCTGGACGAGGAACACTGTAGGTTGAAATTTAAGGGAATTTTACCTGAATCTCCAAAAGATTTTGCAGGATTCATTGCGAACATACGCAATACATTTAATAGATGGGTTGAACTGGCAGAAGTCAACAAATCATACGACAAATTAGTTGATTTACTACTACGGGATAAGGTATTATCTTCGGTTAGCCAGCCATTTTTTTGCATATTTGCAGGAGCGTAAACCAGGTACTATTGACGAGTTAGAAAAAATTTCTTTAAACTACTGTTCGGCACATCCGAATGCAACCATTTCTAACTCCTCATTAAGAGAACCTCTACCTGTGGCGTCTAATATGGCCTACAATCATAATAACAAACAAAGACATCACAGTGTAGACAGAAGTAGGTTCCAAAGAAAT
Organism: Oreohelix idahoensis; assembly: GCA_024509875.1. NCBI lineage: Eukaryota > Metazoa > Mollusca > Gastropoda > Stylommatophora > Oreohelicidae > Oreohelix > Oreohelix idahoensis. The sequence goes on from JAMPIV010017453.1 coordinate 1,024,979, forward strand.
CACAATGTTAACTTTCAGAAGGGACATAATAATGATTTCAACAATAAAAATGAGTTCAACAGAGGTAGATCACGAGATAGAAATTATTCACCTCAAACAAACTACCACAATGGTCAACATAACACTAATTATAATCGATCACATACTCCCAATAATAACAATAACTGGAATGGTAATAATCATGGCTCGAGACATCGAGATAATAGTTACTATAGAGGACGACGAGATAATTCTAACAATTATACTCGGAATCGATCTCATTCTCGGGGATCATCTCATTACAACCATAATACAGGGGCGGCAGTTACAAATAATACTACCCCTATAGCTCAGGTCCCACTTGACAATAATACAACACAGTCTTCTGCTGCATGTTTTGCTATTAATTATAATGTGGCAAATAGTTGCCAACAATGCAATCTTATTTTTCAGAAGGCGAAAGAAACAGTGCTTAACTGCGGACATATTACACCAGAGGTAGGTCTTGCAGTCAACGATGGAACAGGCTTACTAATTTTTAACAGGGGATTAGTTAATGGATCCGTCGTCTCAGTGCTGAGGGATTCAGGATCCACAACCATTGGAGTTCGTCAGTCTTTGGTACATCCTAGCTATGCAACAGGGGACTATGTCCGTTGCATGACCTTCGGGGGTACTATTGAGTACTACCCCACTGCCATAGTACATGTTAATACACCATTTTTTTCAGGTAATGTCAAGGTGTGCATGCTACAGAATCCATCAGCTGATCTTACATTAGGACGCATACATGGGAGTAAAGATTGCACTCCTAAAGAAATTAATGATTGGGAGAAAAAAAAATTTGCATTCTTTTAGCAACGCTAACGCTGTTGTTGCTATGGCTACACTTCGTGCCAACAACATGAATACATGTGGCACAGCAGTTTCCAACTTCACTCTGAGTACTATCCTGGAAATTGATGAAGATGATAGATCTATTGAACAACTTACTAAGGATATAACTGATCCTAATAAAACTGTTGACGTTGTCAACATTGACAAAAACATTGCTAAGAAGTATAATAGGGTGAAAAATAATGTTAGGTTTATGAGGAACTTAGATAGGAAGTTTAAGACAAATAAGTCTGACAGCAAAGTTTTGACTTTGCCCAGCAAGGACATGCCTACGACATGTAGTAAATTTAATACCTTTGGTGATGATAGGTATCATCCTCAGTCCAGTCAGGATGATACGACATCCAACAGAAAGACAATGTCGGTGTTGAAAGGGAAGGTTAATTCTTTGACAAAGAATACATATCATCATTGTCCACTATTTCGTGACAATGATACTACATATATTGGGAAAAGTGCGTATTCTCGCACAGTGTTAGTGCGAAATCTGCCGCAGGATACTACCTGGCAGGCACTTAGAAATTTTTTTGATTATACAGCAAACGTTAAGTTTGTTCGTCTTCTGCCATCATGCAATGGGCAGAATAGACAGGCGATGGTTACATTTCGTAACAATCGAGACGCTCGTTGGGTAATCGAGCGTGATAATGGTGTTTATTTTCATCACCGTTATCTAAAGTTACAATTAGTACCTGATTCTGCGCCACGCAGATAATGGTGTACGCTCACCCTTTTGTCTTATTTCTTGATGACTCAGCTCTAGTCAGTCATCATTTCTTTTCCTTATTGGTCATTTATTCTTATATGACTTAGATCTTGTAGGCTTGTCTATTAGGTGACATTTGTTTTGTCCTATCTACAATAACACTTCTTATTTTTGTCTTATTTGTGTTTTACCATGCCTACAAAAAACAGTAATATCGTTATTGGTATTAACTATGCTCAGCCCAATACAGCATAGGTTTACTTGTCATCTATCACGGCTGTATTGTCTTCATTGTTAAAAAAAGACATGCCGGTGAAGGTGACATGGACTGGTATATGCAATGAAACTTTCAACAAAATTATAAATTTGTTCTCGCATGAACCAATTTTAAGACTTCCCGATGCTTCCAAAAGATTTTTCTTACGAACAGATGCTAGTAACTACGGCATTGGTGCATGCCTGCTCCAGAACCATGATGGCGTTCTACATCCTACCTTATATATTTCAAGAAAGCTAAAGCCGGCAGAAACAAAGTATTCCACAGTGGACAAGGAACTTTTATCAGTTATATGGGCAATAACTAAACTTGAAAAGTTTTTGCTTGGTGCTCCATTCACCATACAAACTGACCAACGTGCTGTAGCATCTTTGTGTCGATCTAACCACAAGAGCCAAAAACTCGCCAGATATGCAATCATCCTACAGCCATTTGAATTCTCCATTGAACATATTCCTGGCACTGAAAATATTGTGGCGGATGCGTTGTCACGTAATCCTATTGACGACGAATGATCAACATTGACATTCCTAAAACACGTCAAATCATCACTACATTGGATATAACGAAGTATCAACTATAAGGGAACTAACCTTGCCTTCAATTTAATATTTATAAACACTATATGCATCACAGAATTGAACTAAAGACAATCAAGGTATACATATTGACATTGAAACTTCCTCTAACGTCCATACACAATATATGAATATTCGTTGAACAATCATGGAACAATATCTGACGACAAGTCGAACTTATTATCCTATGTGCACTTAATTCTTGGATGCTGGGATAAATGACATTTCTTTCCAACGTAAACGTTTGAACATTTTTGCCTAAAAGAATTCATCAGGATCAAGACTACGGATGGATCATCATATCCTATACTAATTAATTAGTTAACTTAACTTCTTAATTGAATTATTATCAATAAAATGAAATGTGAGAAAAAAATGAAATGAAAGAACAAAAAAAGAGAACGAAATATAAAAAGAAGAAATTATGAAAAGAGAAAATAAATCTCACACAAGTATTAGATTAATATTTTTTTTTTAATGTACCTATACGTTATTTAGTTAGTTAAATTAGATAGTTATTATTCACTAACACTTAACACACCCAATTAAGTTAAACTTATATTCGAATTTCTTTCTATTTCTTCTCACTTATTTTGTCTTTTCTTCTCTCATAACATCGCGTTACATTAGAACCTTAATAATTTAACTCTTAGTTTAATTAATTAATTTAATTTTAATTAGTCAAATTAATTCCTATATGACATACTAATACGACAGACCTTACTTTAATTTAATTCTATCATTCACTATTAACAATGGACATTTTATTTAGTTGATATAATAATATGTATAATATTGATATATAATGTGATTAATGTTAGATGACTATGACAAATAGTTAGTTGACATGACCGCGACACGGTTCTACTCAGAACATCGTCGGCCATATGTCACGATTGTATTAAATTTTTTTTGAAAAATTGTTAAGTCGGATAGATCTTGAAAAAAAATCTATCGATTTTTTTTTTCCCCGGTGTACAGGGAATTGTTACGGTATATGATATTAACGCCGTCTGCTAAAGGTTAGCGGACGTGCAAATGTAAAGGTTAAGACATTTAATATATTGCGATAGATGTTTCAATTATTGAACGCTCCATACACGATCGATTATGACATGTCTAGCGTTGTTTGGGTCACAGTCGGTAACTAGGAGACGCTACCCTTTGTTACTTGACCGCCAAGCTGAATAGCTGCGTTTTGTTAACCTTCCAATTCAATGGCATGATATAGCCGTTTATATGTGCATTTATGATGGACCAGGGTCAGTCCTAGAACTCTACATGAGAGGAAACTTATGGAGGTTAGTGATTAACTAAATCCTTGGAAGGAGAAAGATAATCATCTACTTTATACGAAGTAATTAGACTCACAGTCTCACTGTCGGCAGATAGCCATTCTATCTGCGCGTGCATATAGCTGTGATGTTCTGACGACAATTACTGCATTGTATCCTTAAACGGACATTGACATGTAAAACAGCAGTCTACGCTATTGATTGATTGATGCATGTACCTCATGTGTGAATTGAACTGTTTATGTATGTGTGTAATCCATATTAAATTGTGAAGGACTCGAACCGGAGGCATTATTCGTTGAATCACGTTACACCATTCAACCATTATGAATTATGTATTTTATATCAAGTTGCTGAGTTAATAAGATGAACAGTTGGTTTACATCTTGATGCCAAGTTCAGGCATTACGACAAACCAAAGGTGAGGAGGTTCACCCCATTCGCGTACGAATATTAGCACAATCAGAATTCAAGCAACACAACCAGTAACCACACACGAAAGTCCTTCAACAAACAGGTTGTGGTCTATTGCAAATCAAAGTAAATAACAGAATACATAAGTAAAATACACAGGTTAACTTACATCTATTGCCAATGCATAGTGACTCCTGGTAATGCGTTGCAACATGTTGCAATGAAGTGCAGATGTCATTATAAATTACACTGTGTGCATAATTATACATACATAAATAAAGTAATTTACCTGAACTTGATTCCAATGCCTTGGCCTCATTGCATGGTTTTTTAGGTCATTGATGATGGGCAAGGTTCTTTTTAACTGGTCAACTTTGTTTCTACTCACATCAACTATCTCCCACTTTTTCTCCTGTAATGTAAGTCACAATCAAGCTTACTTCATTTTTTTTTTATTACAGACAAAGAATACTTCACTTGGCTATAGATTGATCATCAGTGCTCAGATCTCCTCCCTTAGATTACACAAGGAGGATCTCAGCACAGTGCACATACTCTGTAGCACCGGCGAGAATCCCAATGTGTGTAGACAGGAATCACACATTCTATAAACATTTTTGTGGCGGGAAGGTTTCTAATATTTAAATTTTGTCAGGGCAGCGGCCTTCCAGCAGCCTACTCTTTACGATTTTCAACTGCTGCAGGATTTTTAACGAGTGCGACTTGCACACGGGACCTCTAATTTTTTCGCTCTTATCCGACAAGGCTAGGCATCTGATCTAATTACCCAGGAGACCTGGAGGGAGTATGACATCATTAGGACCACTGGTTCTGAAAAAAAATGTCCATAAATTAAATTACCTCAACTGGGAATCGGACCCGGTAGCTTAAGAATTTGAGGCGGACACCATACCTCTTAGCCAAATTACATTTTACCAAATGTTAGCTTCAAAGAAAAGATCCCATTCCAATTCGTACACAGTCCACAAATAAAGTGAATTTTAGAAAGCAAGCTCATGGGTTTCGACTGAGAACATGGGAAAAGTACTTTTAATCTCTGGGATACCTTGTTTCAACTGTCAGTGGGAGATGGCTGGTCCAAAGTTTCTCTCACTTAATACATTAACTACCGCGAGCCAGTGGGACCGGCTTTTGAAATCCTATCATTTGGACCGCGAGCCGCTCAGAGCGTCGATCTAATTTTAGTAATAAAACGAATGAAAAAGTACTGAAACACTTTCTGATCTGGTTCGAGATTTTAAGTTGCCACTGGAAAACAAATTCCCAAAGCATGGTTGTTGTAGAACACTGGAAAATTGATATTTAGTTCATATTTTTCAGCGTTTTAGGTTAGTTACCAAATCATGTAAAACTGTTTACCATGGCAACTAGTGATAGGACCACAAAAAATGCTTGTACATCTCGTCTAACGGCTGAATAGGCTAGAAACGTGTTTCAACAATTGACCGATAGATCTAGCGACAAGGACAAAAGTGAAAACGGTGTGCACATTGATTGAAATAGTGATTTTGATAGAGACGGGGCGCAAGCAGTTATAATTGTGAAAATATTGCAAGTCCTCGGCTATCGGACAGCCGTTAAATAGCAACAACCTCTATTAGAGTTACAAATTGTGCTTATTATAATAGTACATTCATTTATCTTTAAAATGACGTGTAATTTATAAAAATATGTAAATTACGAAAACTACAACTTACTTTGTGCAAACACCTACATGATGAAAATGGGAACACAATTTTATTCGGCCACAGTGTGTTTTTCAATTCAGTAGTTAATGAGTTAACAATTATTCCTCCACATCCCACTCAAATCATCCCCTGTGATCGGGACCCAAAGATGCAGCAATAGAGAATGCAGTCAGCAACACATAGCTTGACTGCTTGCCAGGGTCAGCGAACCAGAGCTGACCAAGACCCTACTCCACCTCCACGTGGTGGTCCTGGAAACAGGCTGCATCACTGCAGTCTGGCTGAGAGAGTAGGGATCAAAGAGGGAAGGCAAACCCGGTCCCAAAAAATGCCGTGCTGAAGTTGGATGTGTCGGCCGAAAGGCGCAGATATCACAGCTCAGGCGTAAACAGACACAACGCAACCAACGTCCTTTTCAGGACGAATGAGGAAGAAGATCCCCTGTGATCTACTGGTAGATCAAGATTGATTGATTGCTGACCCCCTGGTTTAAGCTGTCTGCGGGAGATGGCTGGTCCAAAGTTTCCCTAGCTTAACAATTATTTCTCACCTCAAATCATCCCATGTAATCTACTGGTAGATCAAGATTGACTGATTGCTGACACCCTGGTTTAAGCTGTCTGCGAGAGATGGCTGGTCCAAAGTTTCCCTAGCTTAACAATTATTTCTCCCCTCAAATCATCCCATGTAATCTACTGGTAGATCAAGATTGATTGATTGCTGACCCCTGGTTTAAGCTGTCTGCTATTTCATATTGTATACTGTATGGAGATTTTTAAAATAATTTTTTTTAATTCACATTCTTCTTCCTTGTTCATTTTTACAGAGCCACATTAATCTCACACAAACCTGATGGCCTGTCTCCTCTCTTACTGTCAGTTTCCCTCTTCATATGGTGGCCAAAAGTCATGCTCTCAGTCTAAACATCAGAATTAGCTTCTATTACCGGCTCAGTGTCAGCAGCAATGACACTTCAACGCTTTCATTTCTTACCTTGATGGTACTATCAGAGATGTACTTTCCTGTCAACCTCTTGATGTTATATTCCCATATATTACACTGTATTCTTCTTGCTTGTTTGCCTTCAACTCTCCCTTCTATTGTTGTTGTCACAAAAGTGTGACTCTTTACAGCTCTCATTTTACGCCTAGCTTTCCAAGGACTTTTTTTTTTGTTCTCTTCTTTCTGCATGAAGTGGATCCATTCTCCTAAATCTTCTGTTTCAGGTACTATGCCTGGTGGTGGTGTTGTAATTAACTAGGACTGCTAAGCTTCTCACCCTTTTGCAGCCAATACTAAGTTGAAGACTCAGGTAATATCTACACTGTAGATCTAGGCTTTTCTGCCATTATGAAATGTGTTGAGTTGAAGTCATGAGCTCCAGTTTCTCCAGCTTTCTTGCATTTAAAGGATTCTCACATATGGCCCTATCCTAGGAGGAAGAAGTGCAAGTATACTGTGCATCCCCATCCAAGGGTGCTCTCCAAATATGCAGAACTAAATTAATGTGCTCTGGTTCTGGGCTCTCCCAAGGAATTGTCACATCCTACACAGAGCCACTTCTCAGCTCCCCTTGCCCATCATGAGCCTATAGTGAGATCCTCCTGCCTGCAGCCAACAAGGTAAAAAAGCCAGAGTTATGTCTGGGGCTCAAGTGACTACTCCAAGCTTAGTGTATGATGCTGGGCGCTCAGCATGTTTCACCACAGGGGAGATCCCTGAAAGTGTGTGGATAATGTCAAGAGTCCATGAGGGTACGATTAGCCTCACAGACAGAGGTTCACTCTGACATATGTATATTGTAGCATTGTGCATAGCTTGTGGTTATATAAAGACGACTCCAGATATGTCTCCATGCCTGCTAGCGAAGGCAATCACGTCTTTCAACAAGTTCCTGTCTTCAGTTCTGTTTATGAATTCTGTTGTTGACATCTTTCTACGCCATGATGTCAAACTGTTTAGTATCTTCTCTCTGTCATCCTGTTTTCCTTCAATCTTTCCTGTTGTCTTGATTTATTCCAGCTTTCTTCTTCTCATAACATGTCAAAGAAAGTGGATTGCTTCTTTCTACCATGAGGGGGCAAGCTTCCATTGTGCACTGGCCTGTTTTAGGACATCCTCATTACTCTTTATAGAAGTCCATGGTATTTTTAACATTTTTCTGTAAATCCACATCTTTGTGGACCAGTGTTTTTCTTACTTGTTTACTAATTGTCTAGATACATGACAAAATGAGTTATGCATGATGAGATGTCACAGTGTTTGGATCTGAAGAGACATAGGAGTGAAAAAAAAAAATGAAAATACTGTATATACTCAAATATAAGTTGAGAAATTATTTCCCACTTTGGATCTTAAAAAACATACCCCGACTTATGGTCAAGTCAAATAAAGAAAAGGTTGATAAAATCAGTCAGTGTTGCATCCTTCATGTATAATGTAGCTGCTTCATTAAATGTTTTTATCAAAATATCTTAAGTAATACATGTTTGAATTCCTATAAAGTCACAAATTTCAACTGGAGTAACCCTTGCTGACCACCCTCCTTCACTTGATCTATCAGCAATCCCATTACTTCTTTCAATAGATTCAATCAGTGTCACTGTCCGAGTCTAAATCGGGCCCTTATTCAATATCCACATCTGATTCGGCCGCACTGTTAACATTCTTATCAAATAACTAGTCACTTCTCAGATCCCAAAGTAATTATTCGACCGCCTGGAAAGCCTTGGCTTTGAAAAATCCCTGAAAAATCAATATATCGATCCCCTCTTAAAAAAAATTCTGAAAAAAACTATAGCATTTTAATGTTTCGGAAATCTATTTATAATACAGGTCTCGCAAAATAATATAAATCTATTTAAAACCCAGGTCTCGCTAATTGCTACTTAGCAATGATCGACAACTGTATTCACAAGTTACAGGCGAACGAACAAACTTTATTTTCAAAGGATTGAGAATTGGGATGCAGGGCTAGGGTGAAGACTATCAGCACTTGTGTTACAGTGTCATCACTACTCAAGAACAGAGTCTATTCAAAAGATGAGTACACATAGAGACATTTCCTACAATATAAGTGAGAAGTCAGAGACAGCGACAGTGATCAGTCAAATTCAGTGACAGTGATCAGTTATAGTCAGTGACAGAGATCATTCCTAGTCTGTGATGATAACTGATTCTAAAAGAGACATAGACTAGAGTATCAGCACAAGTGGATACATTTTTCTAATACTAGTGGAAGATCCCAGATGAACTTTTCTCAATTTTATTTTATGATCATCTGATGTAAATATACTACTACCACAATCGTAATCATCTTCCAACATTCACCATTCAGCACACAAGTAAATAGACATATATACATATTAAATATTGTATTTACTGACTTATTACTTTTATAACTGTTGCAGTTAAGCTTTTTTTGATATTTAATTACATATCACTAGGGGTTACATAAGGAAGGGGCATCTTATAGCCTGATGTTCTATATACCTTAATTCCTAACTCAGATTATTCACAGCTGTAACTATCCAGTGATACCAGTGTTCTTCTCAGACACTGGGACTTACCATTTTCTGCAGAATTCTATTTCTGTCCAATCAGTAATTCTACTGAGTCTATATTCTTAAAATTACCTTCCACTACAACAACTACAATTTTGTTAATACTTATGACACTGCATATTATATAGATATATAAAAATTGTGCCAATACTATCTACACTGACAGTCCAATTCCCTTCAGTCTGAAAAGTGAACATAAAAACAATATTGTTGCCGTCATTTTTGTCGGTCCCAGAAGATGTAAATCTATTTTAATACGTTTGATGGTCGAAGGTACAGAACTGTATGTTAACTCCCTGACACAGGTTGATTAGGGGTTACCTTCCCTGTGTTTATTCTTTCTTAAGACGGGATAGTTAACTGTTCTCAAATCTGTTCTGTCTACGCATGCGCTAGCTTTTAGCGCGAACCGAGCAGACTTGCGTCTGTGATTGATGAGCTGGTTTTCTGCCGGACGAAGATGTCCGTTGTTTCTTCTCTGCATTATCTGGGGGAAAGATAGTCTTGTGATTTTAGTGATTCTCCCCAGAGTTATTCTGTTTGTCTGGAATGACGACAGGTGTTATTTGTGTATTTCCCGGAATTCTGTCCAAGGTAAAATAACTTAATTATTATGCAAAGTTTGCAGAACATTTAGTATGAACCTGTGAGTAGCTCTCAGTTCTTGTGATCCAGAGTCCATTATGTGTGCTTGACGTAGCCAATTAGGTCTATTCGTTGATGTACTTTACAGAAGCACAATGAACATATATTGATATGAAACCCGCAGGATGGCGGTACGTTTCAGCATGGAAGATAATACATGCCTATGGAAAAAAAGCACAGTTGTTTATCAACCATTATAAGGCTCGTCATTACGGCCTATAACTTTGAGCAGAAGAAGAAGTGCCTGGCAGGTGAAGCCAGATGAAGTCTTGACTTTAGTTACAAGTTCACAGACTTCTATGTTAAGCAACTATATTTGTTAAGGACTACCTGACGCGTTCAGTCAGGGGCCCTGAGCTATGGTAGGAAAAGAATATGTTGTCAAGCCAGCGTTATTAACATCATACCTACGAGCTATACAAAACTGATGATGTTCGATATTTCTATTCATTACCACATATAAACAGTTGTTAAAGGACAGACTATTGTCGATAACGTCCTTATAGATGAGTGGTTCAAGCTTTATATGCCAGATGTTTTGCCAGTCATTTCCAATATATATGATGTCCTTGATTCTCGTCCATTTGACTGTAACTGTTGATGTCACTGTGTCACGTAAATAAATGGTTGAAAGTTCCAGCAGTTTCTACAATTACTGACTACTGCATGCGAGTGAGTGGGTGCATTGTTTACCTATCAAAGATCCTAAACGCATTCGTGTCTCTACACACCCACATCACTTGTCAACCATACAGACTTCGAGTACCTCACATACAAGAAATGTCTGATGTTTGTATGTCAACATGACACCCTGTTAGCACCTCAACGCCTGGTGAGCTATTCATGCATAACAAAGCTGCTTGGCCCAGGTCGGACTGACTACAACAGTATACAGAAAGGATATTGTTACGTTCCTACATAACATAACGTAAATCCCACCTTAACATTTGTGGTGACCGTAAATATACGGTAACAAATATGTACAAATTCTACACTTAAAGATGGCAAGCTTCACTCTTGAGAATTCTTAAAAAAAAACCTGTCCAGCTGTAGTGGTATTGATGGTATTGTATGATGATGATGGTACTACATGTAAATTGTATGAGGCCAGCTGTGAAGGCTCCTGAGATAAAATGTAGTTGAGAATTATCAGAAGGCCTTTCTTGCTACCACTACGACCTCACACTTAATTTTTTTTTTTCTTAATGAATGTGGCTACGTAAAGTGTCTAGGGTAATGATGTGTAATGTGGTGTGTTAGTTATAAATACACCCACAGACATTTAAGAAGACTAATAAGATTAACAAGTGTTAAAATACACTGAACTAACTCACGTGTATAAAGTTTTTGATATAATTATATTACATTTATTGGTTCTGGATCAAGTTTTATGTGACCAGAACTTGTTTTAAAAAGAAGGATTGAAAATTTATGAAAAAAAATGCATGGAATGTTACATAATAAATGCAAGAGCGTACCTATTTAAGTACTAGACTAGTTAGTTTTATTAAAAAAGTTCGAGTAGTCATCTCTTTGGGAGGATATTTACTGTTTGTGCTGTTGGGGTGGCCTCATCACACCTGTCTATATTGACTACACAATGTCCAGAAAATGGTGGGAATTTTTACGGGGATATTAGTCACTACCAATAGTTGGTGAATGTCCAGCAGACCAGAGGCTCACTCATCTTTTTGTAGCTCTGGTGCTGAAAACTTGCGGTCCCACCTCTCCGTGCTGGCGGGCAATAATGGTGGTCTCTGTCACAAGAACTGCACAGATACACTCGAGTACAGTCACCCACCGAATAGACTCTGCTTTGTTGTCGATAGAAACTCACAGCTCTGCAATCAAAGTATGGGCTATGTGTCAAAATCTATTCTCTACCCACGTCTGGACACAACACTGACACAACAACCACATCATACAGACAGGTCAGATCTCTCTGACCAAACAGCACAGTTACCATGGTGGGTTTACATCAGATAGATCCTCCCAGACTATAGATTCTGAAAAATATTTATTAGTTGTCGGCCCTAAAAGAAGATAGGTAATCTGTTTCAACGCTTGATATATCTTGCATAATCCTTGCTGTAGTTTATGTACCTTGTTGGTCCCTAGACCCTGACTTGGGCGGGGGGTCTAGAGCAAAATCCCTACTTGTTTGTAAGGCTAGATTATGATATGGCAGTATCAAATCACTCGAACATGAAACAATATTCAAAATATATAAAGAAATAATTTCAATCTTACCAGATTATGAATACATAACACAGAATTGCTAGCAAAACTCAGCTGAGCTGCTGGCTATAGTATGGCGTCCCTAAATTTATTCACTGTCTTTCATATGAGAAAACACCACACTTTAAAATCTGTGTCTAACACTGAACAATTATTGAAGAATGACCCCACTTTCGCGTCTGAGCGCTAATGATATGATTGTCTGTGGCCAATCACTGCCTAGTTGTACTTTAAATTTCAAATTTCTACACTAAAGTCATTTCAGTCATGCTTCAGTCAAGTATGGATGGTTATCTGTTAGTCTGTCCGTCTCTACTTGTGTTTCTAAAAAAAATGTGCTTGATTTTTGAAGCAACCTTTCTCTCCCCTTAAAATTTTGTCGTAAAAAGTTATATTTAGACACAGCTACCGCTCAAAAACCCTCTCCTCCATAATAAGTAACTTTGAACACCTGCGTCCCCAAGGTCGTGTTTTGTGTGCAAATAACGACACTTTTTATTCAAGGCAGTCTGTCGATGATGTAAACTACACTGTCTTTTGTCATTATCTTCAATATTATCTATCCGTTTGTAAAATTAAGATCATATTATTTCATTGCTCAGAATAGGCCATCCGGCCAGCTAATTTTTATATTCCTAACATTAATATTAAGAAAAATTACTTTTTAAATTTTTGTAATTTTCCTACCATCCGCGTTCTGCCGCTCAATTCAAATCAAGGCTTGGTATCGCAAAACGTCCAATTCCGTACCTCGTGTCAATTTGGGGGACGTGAATTTTTTACTTTCCTCCATCCCCCCCCAATTGCGTCTCCTTAGCCTTTCCAGTCATATTTTTTTTTCTTTTGATCCGCCGTTCCCCTCCTGTCTAGCAAGTCAATTTTATGGAGGGTGATGACCCGCGGTCTAGGCGATCATGTACATCAGCAGCCTACGCATTATGTTTTTTATCCTTAAATGTTATCTTTTGAGTATTTTACCGTTGTATCTCTGTCAATTTCACTACACATCTCCCCACTTGAAAACATGCCTATGGCAAGTTCCAAAACCAGCGATACACATAGGTAAAATTACTCCTCACGTCTGCCACTACTCTAATTTTGATCACAGGGGTGCCGACTGAGGAAATCTGCACCAACATTCAATTTGCCTGGGATATATTGGATACTGAACTGATAAGGTTGAAGCAATAAAGACCACCTCAGCAATCTTGCGTTTTCATGCTTAGCCTGAGACAAGAACACGAGAGGCTGATGATCCGTCTCCACCACAAAAGTCCTACCATACAGATAGATTTGAAACTTCTTTATTGCCCAGATTAATGCTAAACATTCTTTTTCGCTTGTGGAGTATCCTTGTTCCGCCTTATTCAATTTGCGGCTTGCATAAGCGACTGGTTTAAGTTCCCCATCAGGTGAAGATGATCTTTGCAACAAAGCCCCTCCTAGTCCTACATTACTTGCATCGGTTCTTAAGACAAAGTCCTGTGTCAAATCAGGCAGTTTGAGAATAGGCTTGCTAGTGATTTTTTCCTTTAACTCTTGGAACGCTAGTTCACATTGTGCAGTCCAAATAATTTTATCTGGAAGTCCCTTGCGAGTCAGATCAGTCAGAGGAGCACATATAGCGTTAAAATTTTTGATGTATTTCTGATAAAATCCGCATAACGACACAAATGATCGCACGTCCTTTTTTTTGTTTGCGGCCTAGGTGCTCTCTGCAGTTTTTCCAAGTTCTTAGGATCAGGGGTCATATTACCCTGATATACAGTGTGTCCCAAGAATTCCAACTCTTTGCATCCAATACAACATTTTGTTGGCCTAGCAGTTAAGTTCGCCTCCCGAAGTCTATCAAACAACATCTCCAGAGCTTCAATGTGTTCTTCAAAGGTCTCGGTGGCGACGAGAATATCATCCATGAAATTTGTGATACATGGGTTATTCAGGGGGTCCAACAATTTTCGCATCATCCTTGAAAACACACTCGGAGCATTTTTCAGTCCGAATGGTAGCATATTGAATTCATAATGTCCATCCGAAGTGCTAAAAGCCAAATAAGGTCTCACTTCAGGCTTCACTGGGATCTGGTAATAGCCTTTACTAAGATCCACCTTTGAAAAGTATTTTGCCTTGTTCAGTCTGGCAAATAGCTGTTTTGTGTCTGGTAATGGATCCACTTGTCCTTCTGTGACAGCATTCAGTTTCCTGTAATCTATGCACAGTCTGTGTTCCCCAGACGGTTTCCTCAACAAAACGACACTAGAACTAAAAGATGATTCACTGTGCGAAATAATCCCCTCCTTCAATAAATAATCTATTTCTTCCTTTAATGCCTTCTCCTTCGCGAACGGAATAGAATAGGCTCTCATACAGATTGGGTTTGAGTCTACCAGTTTCATGTCATACTGTAGCAAATTTGTATGGCCTGGTTTATCTGTTAATACATCTGTATGTTCCTCCAGAACCTGTTGAACTCTCTCCCTCTGATTTTTAGTCAGGTGCTTACTGACTTTTACCTGTGCTGCGGTTTCACAAGGATGTAATGGGTATTCATGTGAGGTGAGTGGTTCCTTTTGCATCTGGGTTGCAATAGCTAAGGTCAATAAGGGGGTGCTTTCCTGGAGTGGTCTGTCCAGATACTTCTTTAACAGGTTTACATGATAAACTTTTTCCTTCCCCTTTTTGTCAATTTTATAGTTTGTTCTAGACACCTTCTCTAGAACCGTATATGGACCTTGCCAACCAATTTGTAATTTATTCTGGCTTCCGGGTAGTAAAAGCAGCACCTTCTCTCCGACTGCCAGTTCCCTGTCCTTTGCCTTCCTATTAAAGTATGCTGCATGTTTCTTCCTGGCTTGTTTCAAATTATCATTTGCCAGTTTCCATCCAGCTTTCAAACGAGTGGTCAGTTCGTTCACGTATTGATACGATGAGGTAACAGTCTCTTCCGCCTTCTCATCTGTCCAGGTCCTTAATAGAGTTACATCTGGATCTTTAATTTACCATACTTATTTTTCATGGAACCCATCGGGTCCCGTCCCTTAGAAGCTCTATAATGAGGACTTTTCTTCCTAGAATCATCACTCACAAATCGACCACTACCAATTTTTCTCTGGGGTTTGTCTCCCCACTTAAGATTGTTTATGAGAGATCTTCGCTCTCTTGTCTGTTCTTCCAGTTTATATAAGTCTGACCGAGGGATTGTCATCTTATCCTGGGTAAAATTTCTTCTTTGTACTCTTCGCATAGTAGCCATGTTAATCCATTCAAGTGAAGACTGGGTGTGAAAAGGGGGCTCCCATTCCACTTTGTCTACCCGAGTATAATTAGTTTTCCTTTCAGGCCTAAAGTTGCCCCGTGGCGTTTCTAGGTCCTGCACATATTTTCCCTTTGTGGGTGTTCCCTCATGAAATACGCCACATGCTTCTACAAAGTTTTCAACATCGACATTTACGTCGGGCCAATAGTATTTTAGAGCAATCTTTTGGCAGATGGTACCGACTTTCTCATGGTCACCATCTTTTCCAACATGTAAGCTCCTTATCAAATTTGCTCTATATCTCTTGGGAAGAACTAACTGTCCGTGACCAGTGGATCTAGTTCCTGTCTTCCTGTATAAGAGTTTGTTCTTCATGAAATATTCCCCCTTGCTCGGAGGTGTGTGGCATTTGGGTAATTTTTTAAAACATGGCTGGAGTGTCCTATCCTCAGCCTGCGCCTTCCTCATCTCCTCTGGATGAGCATTTATAGGTTCACCTTCTTCCTCCTTCTTCTGTGACCTGGTCTGCACTGTCGCCATGATCACAGGTTTCTCGGGATTCCCCAAGAAGACGTATCTACACCCCAATATCAGAGGGTAGATTGGTTCATCTATCACTGCTGCTCTGATTTCTCCTTCCACATAGCGAGTTTTCACCGTTATCCTTGCGATGGGAAGTGTCATGAGTGGTATTTCCACTGTTTCTGTGGTATACTGACTTGGGTCCACTAGGCTAGACTTCACAACTGAATCATAATCCAAACCTGTATCATAAAGGCACCTTATGGTGACCCCATTACAAATAACATCCTCACAAACTGGGGGGTGATAAGGTTCCTGTTGTCCCTTAGGATTAACCTTTACTCTTTGCGTCCCCGACTTCATTGCAGCAATGTTTGAAGGTTTCCTTCTACAAAATTCGGTGTTATGGTTATCCTTCTTGCACCATTTGCACCATCTTTTTCCTTGGTTCAACGGTTTTCTTTCATTGAACTTTTGGTCATTGAACTGTGAGTTTCTGTCGCGATAGTCATTTCTTTGCCGCTCAAAGTTTGTCCTACCCTTATTTCCCTGCTCTCTATTATCAAATTTATTAAATTGCTGTGGAGCTTTAAAATTGTCTATGTGCTTCTTCTTAGCACCACTTACCTCTGCCTGAGCTGCCTGATACCTCTCAGCAACATTTAAAATTTCCCCCAACTTCTCTGCACCCTGTTCCATGAGAAATTTTCTCATGTCTGGAGCCATGGACTCTCTCAATTGCTCAATCATGATCATTTCTTTAAGATCTTGGGTCTTCCCCAGAGCCGTCCATTTCTCCAAATAGGTTTCTATTCTGGCAGAAAATGGGTGGTATGTCTCCCCAGACAACAGTCTGGCATTTCTGAATTTCTTACGATAAAATTCACCATTCTTTTCGTACCTTAATAACAAAGCCTGCTTTAACATGTCATAATTGTCTTGGTCTTCCCTGTTCATTTTGGCAAATACTTCGTAAGAAGTACCCCTCAATCCCTGTGATAGCTTTAAGCTCCACCTCTCTCTCTCTAACCCATATGTAGTAGCTAATAACTCAAAACGTCCTAGGTACCCCTCTATGTCATCGTCTTTTTCAACAAAATGGTCTAAATGAAACCCCATAGCTGAGTTTGAGGCTCCCATACTGGGCGTAGCATCTGAGGCAAAAGGGCTGGCACCATTTTCAGGGGCCGGGCCTTGTAATTCCAGCTCCCTTAGTCGTAATTCGTGCTCCCTCTGCAACCTTCTATCTTCTGCCTCCCTTTCGGCAGTCAACCTTTTTTCTTCTGCCTCCCTTTGCTGTCGTTTTTCTTCTGCCTCCCTTTGCTGTCGTTTTTCTTCTGCCTCCCTTTCGGCAGTCAGCCTTTTTTCTTCTGCCTCAATCTGCAGCCTCTTAATTTCTCTATCAGCCTCAATTTGTAACCTCTTCTCTTCAGCTACCTTTCTATCTTCCCTTTCAATATATTTATCACATTCAGTCGTTACGTATTGAATTAAAATTTGACCATCCATCCCCATCTCCTTCGCAGTGAGCACAGCAGCTGATCTAAACTTTGCTAGCTCTGCCATACTTTTTGGACAATATAATAATATACAAGATAAATCTCTAACCAGTAAATACACTAAGTACTTCTAATTACTATATGACTATAGTCTAACTAATTCTAACTAACCAGTTAACTAATTAATTATTACTGGCTGTGAAGATTCACCAACTTTTATCTGCAGGGACACTTTTAATTTTAAAGGAAATTTTACAATTTATTTCCCTACTTTTATTTCTCCCACCAGGAGATCCTAATTTTACTGTTGGGCTAATTATCCCTGGACAAGACCCCAATTTATGTAGTGGTATTGATGGTATTGTATGATGATGATGGTACTACATGTAAATTGTATGAGGCCAGCTGTGAAGGCTCCTGAGATAAAATGTAGTTGAGAATTATCAGAAGGCCTTTCTTGCTACCACTACGACCTCACACTTAATTTTTTTTTTTTTCTTAATGAATGTGGCTACGTAAAGTGTCTAGGGTAATGATGTGTAATGTGGTGTGTTAGTTATAAATACACCCACAGACATTTAAGAAGACTAATAAGATTAACAAGTGTTAAAATACACTGAACTAACTCACGTGTATAAAGTTTTTGATATAATTATATTACATTTATTGGTTCTGGATCAAGTTTTATGTGACCAGAACTTGTTTTAAAAAGAAGGATTGAAAATTTATGAAAAAAAATGCATGGAATGTTACATAATAAATGCAAGAGCGTACCTATTTAAGTACTAGACTAGTTAGTTTTATTAAAAAAGTTCGAGTAGTCATCTCTTTGGGAGGATATTTACTGTTTGTGCTGTTGGGGTGGCCTCATCACACCTGTCTATATTGACTACACAATGTCCAGAAAATGGTGGGAATTTTTTACGGGGATATTAGTCACTACCAATAGTTGGTGAATGTCCAGCAGACCAGAGGCTCACTCATCTTTTTGTAGCTCTGGTGCTGAAAACTTGCGGTCCCACCTCTCCGTGCTGGCGGGCAATAATGGTGGTCTCTGTCACAAGAACTGCACAGATACACTCGAGTACAGTCACCCACCGAATAGACTCTGCTTTGTTGTCGATAGAAACTCACAGCTCTGCAATCAAAGTATGGGCTATGTGTCAAAATCTATTCTCTACCCACGTCTGGACACAACACTGACACAACAACCACATCATACAGACAGGTCAGATCTCTCTGACCAAACAGCACAGTTACCATGGTGGGTTTACATCAGATAGATCCTCCCAGACTATAGATTCTGAAAAATATTTATTAGTTGTCGGCCCTAAAAGAAGATAGGTAATCTGTTTCAACGCTTGATATATCTTGCATAATCCTTGCTGTAGTTTATGTACCTTGTTGGTCCCTAGACCCTGACTTGGGCGGGGGGTCTAGAGCAAAATCCCTACTTGTTTGTAAGGCTAGATTATGATATGGCAGTATCAAATCACTCGAACATGAAACAATATTCAAAATATATAAAGAAATAATTTCAATCTTACCAGATTATGAATACATAACACAGAATTGCTAGCAAAACTCAGCTGAGCTGCTGGCTATAGTATGGCGTCCCTAAATTTATTCACTGTCTTTCATATGGGAAAACACCACACTTTAAAATCTGTGTCTAACACTGAACAATTATTGAAGAATGACCCCACTTTCGCGTCTGAGCGCTAATGATATGATTGTCTGTGGCCAATCACTGCCTAGTTGTACTTTAAATTTCAAATTTCTACACTAAAGTCATTTCAGTCATGCTTCAGTCAAGTATGGATGGTTATCTGTTAGTCTGTCCGTCTCTACTTGTGTTTCTAAAAAAAATGTGCTTGATTTTTGAAGCAACCTTTCTCTCCCCTTAAAATTTTGTCGTAAAAAGTTATATTTAGACACAGCTACCGCTCAAAAACCCTCTCTCCTCCATAATAAGTAACTTTGAACACCTGCGTCCCCAAGGTCGTGTTTTGTGTGCAAATAACGACACTTTTTATTCAAGGCAGTCTGTCGATGATGTAAACTACACTGTCTTTTGTCATTATCTTCAATATTATCTATCCGTTTGTAAAATTAAGATCATATTATTTCATTGCTCAGAATAGGCCATCCGGCCAGCTAATTTTTATATTCCTAACATTAATATTAAGAAAAATTACTTTTTAAATTTTTGTAATTTTCCTACCATCCGCGTTCTGCCGCTCAATTCAAATCAAGGCTTGGTATCGCAAAACGTCCAATTCCGTACCTCGTGTCAATTTGGGGGACGTGAATTTTTTACTTTCCTCCATCCCCCCCAATTGCGTCTCCTTAGCCTTTCCAGTCATATTTTTTTTCTTTTGATCCGCCGTTCCCCTCCTGTCTAGCAAGTCAATTTTATGGAGGGTGATGACCCGCGGTCTAGGTGATCATGTACATCAGCAGCCTACGCATTATGTTTTTATCCTTAAATGTTATCTTTTGAGTATTTTACCGTTGTATCTCTGTCAATTTCACTACACCAGCAAAGTGCAAATAATAATTATGGATTCAAAAGAGCAAATGCTGTTTCCTTAATCTCTCTTTCCTTTATCTTAATGAAGGTTTTTGTTGTTATCCATGCTTTGTGATAGTGTTCTCTTCTTCACATGCGTCATTCAATACTTCTTTTTATAAGCTCCTGTGGTCTTTTGTACTTGCTCCATCTTCTAGGTATTAAAGCACTACTGATTGGATGCTGTTATCATAAATGTTTCTTACTTTTTTTTCTCTCACTTCTGTGGTATCCTACAATATGTTGTTGTCACTAGCTATCTGTTGTTGTTGTTGTATATATTATGAGTTTCATGTATATTATGGCTAACAGAAGATTATGATCTGATGCCACTTCTGCTCCTCTACACACTTTTACATCTTGTAACGATGATCTACTTGCTTATGCATTTTTGATCAATATGATTTTCTATTCTGTGGTCTGGTGACATCCCTGTCACTGCGTGTATTCTTACTTAGTCGTTTCTCTTCTACCCTGGGGTATAGAAGTTTGCCATAGAGAGCGCCATACTATCCAATCGGATGTCTTCTTCCTGGCCTGGTTCCAATCTAGTCCTTGGTCCCTCAGAGATTGTCTAATGTTGTCCTCCCAGCCAACTCTGGGTCGTCCTGGAGGTCTGGATCCCTGGCTTTTGGTTTCCCATATTTGTTGTGGTAGCCGATCTTCTCCCATTCTGCAGACATGGTCAATCAATCATAATTGTGACTGTCCCACTCCTTTATGTGAAAACATGCTTCCTCCTGCAGCAGGTTAATCTGACAAACACATGTTAATAAATATGTCTCCAGCTTCGTTCATTGTCACAAGTCTTATGATCTTATCAAAGCAGCACATGATATCTTTGCATTTAGGTCATCCATCAAGATCATAATGCCTTTACCTCTCTTTTCATTCATGATATTTTGAAGTTTAATGTAAGATTCTTCTGTCACTGATTCCTGTTTGTCTTTAGCTGGAGCAAAATGCTGCAGGATGTTCATCTTTATCTTCCTTTTGGCAGTTTTGAATGTTGCTGATATTAGTTTGGGTCCCACTGTTTCCCATTCTATGATTGCCTTCTGCATTTTCTTTGACAGTATTAATGTCACGCCTTCACTGTGGTGTGCATTTTCTTACTCGTGTCCCGAAGACAGCACCATTTTTCCTGTGCTCAGTTCATTCCTTTCTATTTCCTTCCACGTTGATTTTATAACTGTTCATTTCTGCTGCCACTTATGAAGTTTTTCCTTATTTATTTAGTGTGTGAACATTCCAGGCAGCCAATTTGGAGATTTTACTAGAAGAAAAATGGTGAGTTAGCAACCCAGACTCTTTTCAGCCATCTCTAAGTTGCCTTAATAGGTTTCTACAGGTTGCAGCAGATGGCCCCAGGCAAAACTCTCCTTAGTCACATCCTACTGCGTGCATGGTAAGGTTCAGCATTACTATTCTTTGCTCCTGTCATGTGACCTGGTAACACATCATTGAATTAAACATTTGCTGAGAATTAAAAGAGTTAAATATGTTTTTTAATATACGTAAATATTACTGACTTCTGCACAACAACTCAAATTAACACTTGATGTCACATAGTCTCTATTATAAATCGATATAAATATCTTACAATATTAAAAATCAAAATTAGTACACAAAATTACGTCAGACAATGCTCCACCCTATATTTGGCCCCTTAAAAAATATATTGAAAAACATAAATCTACGCTTAAATAAATTACAGGTGCCCAAGGCCTGGCTAGACTTATTGAAGAAAAGCTTAGCTTACTCAGCTGCTCATCTTTGGAACAAGACCTGAAAAACACACACAGTCCCTGTTCATACAATTATAGACTGTTCAAATACTTCACGAGTTTTGGTTACATGCCACCCTAACTTGATTAAGTTTACAATCATTATTTAATATGGAGGGTTTGATGAAATTTTTTTTTCCTTTTCAAAATGTTTCATTTTTTTAAACTGGATACTGTTAACTGTATACTGTTAAATTAATTCTATAACGTTGCACGCCCTTAAATTAATACGTTAAGTATATTTGAGAATGAATGGATACACTATAAAAGATAAGGGAAAGGAAAGGCAGAATGTTTGATGGGGCTGCATTCTTAACTCTCAACCCTTTGAAAACAAAATTTGTTCTCTGCAGTTTTGGGTCACAAGTTCAACAACAACATTGCAGATATCTCTGGGGCAATACCTTGAGAGAATGGCTGAGCTTATTTAAATGTTTTAACAGGTACGTAGTTGTCTCATCCATCTCAAAAGTTCTCAGCACAGCAAAACTGTGACCCTTCCACTTATCCCAGTTATTCATAAAGTCATTTGTCAGATTCCACACAGTCTTGATGTTCTCTAGATCCTGAAAAGATGGCACTTTATAAATCAATTCTTATAATAAAAGTTCTTTTTTTTCATAGATTTAAACAGAGACTGACTGCTTTTAAAAAAAACAATTGGATTAACACAATTTTTTAAAATAATAACGATGGATTCAAGTTATAATCTATCAAATATAGCATTAACTCTTTAAGTCTCGATCAATGTTATATCAGTTGTACCGGTTCGACCTGTTTGACCCGATCAACGTTATATCATATTTCATTTCTTTTGCTCCTTTCTAGAGCTCTTTTCCAATTTTAACAACCAAAAACCTCATTTCCGAGAAGAAGACCTTTCTAGTAAATACCTAATGTGTTTAAGAGAGAACGTGTTTTTGTAGTTTAATATTAATTTAACATTTTTTAAGATCATATTTTATAAGATCAAATTGCCCCACCCACTGCTTCTGTTAGACTTCTGAATTAACTTCAGAGCAAGCTAGAAAGTTATTTGAAGAAATTCTAGATAGTGATAATAATTAAGATTGTAGTATTTATTCACAGGATAGCAAAGCAGGAGCCTCATATCGAGTCCTCGGATGATAATGGAAGGTCTGATATCGATAATGAAGTTATGGATACAGGAGCATATCAGACTGTAATAAGTTCATATGTCATGATAAAGTAATGTTTATACATAGGCCTAGTATACATATATTTGTGAGTGACCTTATGTGATTTCCTATGGATTACACATCATCTTGAGAAGATGAGAAACTCAGCAAGGTAAGAATATATAATTTCCTCTGTTTTACAGCCATGTGACCTGTTGTTGTACTCTGTGAAATTAACAATTTCCTGAGTGTTTTTTGACTAAAAACTGATTGTTATTTGTTAGAATACTTCTGTTTGTGACATTTTGAAACTTTACCCTTGGATATTCAGATTGTTATTTGTTAGAATACTTCTGTTTGTGATATTTTGAAACTTTACCCTTGGATATTCTCCTGGGGAACAATTCTAGAAGAATTTTATTGAATACTTTTGCTCTAATTTGTCACCGGCTTATTCTTTCCACGGTAGCATAGTGGTTAGTCACTGGCTATCTAGCTCGGTGGTCTATGGTTCGATCCCCAGATGAGGTGGGATTTTTTTAGGCTGCAAATGGCTCCTGGGTCGACCCAGTCCCAATTGGGTACCAGAGCAACTCTGGGAAGGTTAAGCGGCCGGCATGATGCTGACCACATCACCCCTAGTGTGCCGATGGTCAAGAAAATATGGGCCTAACACCATATTCCCAATATGCCTCAATGGGCATGTAACGGGATCCTTTACCTTTTTTTTTTCTTTTTTCAGCCTCCATTTTACCTTGGATAACTAATAATTTTTCAGTTAATGCTTTTATACTTGTAGCATTAGAGTAAAGTATATCCATTTACCTTCATTTTCATGTACAACAACAAAGTTATTTATTCATATGAACATTTTTTAAAATTATTTCCAAACAACAACACTAAAAACACAATGGGATGGCCATTTTTGTTTGGGCCAAACCTATTATTTTGCTTGTTAAAAATTCTAACTATTTCAATTACACTGGTACAAAGTAGTCAAAACTTGTCATTTTGACAATCATATGACATGAGACAACAGCAAAACCAAAAGCTGGGGCTCTTGATCTATCTTCATGCCCTAATGTAGGCAGGCACTGGGGCATCATATTGTGTTGAATGCTTCATTATTTAAGATTGATGATTGACACTGATTAAATTTCTGCAATGGTCTTTTCTGAATATATCTGCCCAATGCATAGTTGGTTTATCCCTTATTCTTGTACCTTGCATTGTTCCTGTAAGAACAGTACTGAACAGCCCTTCTCACTGACATAAGGCCATACTATTGAAAATTAAACTGTATGTTTTTACACATGATCTGTTTATGATGTGTCCTACTGTACTCTTACAGTGATGGTTCCACAGCAGACAGTTGCCAGCCCCATGCACAATCTTAGTTACTTCCTGCATTACGCTGGAGAAAGCAGTTGTTCTAGATTTTCCTTATCTCCTTAAGAGACTCCCAGAAACCACGTGGGGTATGCGTAATTAAAGAAGTTCTGAAACTTAGGGCCACAACAAATGTGTGGGCAAATAACTTTGTCTACCAGGTGACTGAAGTCACTCATTTTTAAATTTCTATCCTAAACTGTATCTAATGGATACGCATAAAATAATTGTTAAAACAAGAGGCAAAGGCTGCTATTTGACTAACAAGTTTTTTTGTTCAAAATTTTTAAAAAATCTAAAATGGCCAAAAAACTGGCATTAAAACAGACAACAATAAATGTCTGCCCTCTATGAAGTCATGTGCTGAACAGGTCAGATCTTGCACCAAGTTGAAATATTAACTCTTAGTATATGGCAAGCTGCATCAAGTGGCTTGCATTTCGGCTCAAAAATATGGTAAGCTTCTTGAAGTGACACCAAATGGTCAAGCCTCTTTTACTGAAGTTTAGGCAAAATTTACTGACATTTCTTCCAATCCAATATTTCTAATCTCTTTCCTGTTAACTCTTGTGTTTACATGAGCTATAACTTTTTCAGGACAAACAAAAGAAAAACCAAAACAAACAACTTAGTTCAAATATATCAGCCCCACAAACTTGCCTCCTGTCATGCAGGTAGTGTAACTCATGAAGTCATCTTTTTAAAAATGTAAATCTCAACTTCCGATCGATACTTCATGACAAACATTCTTCGTTTCAAAATAGGTATACCACAACATGACTCATTTCATCATCATCATTTCCCTGTCTGCCACTACTACTACAGCTGCTCTCTTGCATACAGCTTGCAACAAGGACTTAATGTGCTCATGCAGTAAAGGTTTCTGTAGTAGCTTATTTGACATGATGAGGCTGCCATACTCCCCATGCACAACCTTAACTAGTCGCTTTTTATGAGATACATGAGCAAGCTGTAGACCTCTTCTTCCTTTGTCTCCCACAGAGACCTCTGGGAGCTACACGGGACTAATGAGTCTTTTACCTTCTCTAAATTGGCCAGCTCTTTAGAAGGAATATGTTCAATGTTGAAGATGAAGAGACCACGACGAATAATTTGCTCATTTTCTTTCAGAGTATTCTTTCTTTTCTGGAAAAACAGAATAGCTGAAAAAGCTTCACTTATGCTAGTTCTAGCTGCAAATGGCCCATTGCTTTCAAAGTCAGTATTCAGCTCTGAAATTAGTCTCTTTAAGTCTGCAGCTTGGTATAACAGGTCAGTCTTGAAAATCTCCTAAATTTGACAAGATATAGCAAATAAAAGATTTGTTAGGAATGTGTAAATTACAGAGAATAAGGGCTGGATTAATCTGCATGCTGTGTAATGTGATAAAAAGGTGCAAGTATTCTTCAGTAATATTGCTGGTGCTACAGAGTTCGTGCACTGTGCTGTGATCCTCCTTGGGTGATCTAAGGGAGGAGATCAGAGCATTTATGAAGTTGTCTGAGCGCAATGAAGATAGTCCTAAAAAAAACCAAACCAAACCAAGCATACTTGATCCACAGAAAATATTTGATAATTCTCGTTTAAAGTTATTACTAATCAGAATCGGCCTCACTGCACTCTGGGCAAACCCATAGGTGCTCAGTCTCCCTCAGCACATGTCGAAGAGTATGAATGCTTTTAGTACCTATTTAAAGTGGTTAATCAATCTCATGGTTTTCTCCCTCTTCATCTTTCAGACCTTACATAGTTTGTTTCGACTTCTCATGTGTGTGCATATGCACATACACACGTCTAAACACACACTCCTTCTATTTTGTTCTCTCTAGGGATTCCACAGCAAGGACTGTGTGTGCTAGCCATTTCCAAAGTCTTATCCTCCCCTTATTCACTGCTGGAATTTCTCAAATTCTTTCCACAAATTCCACAACGGTGATCCTGTCAAAGTAGTCTAAGGAAAAGATATCATGATAAAAAATATTGGAAACATTGCAAAAGAAATTATCTTTCACTCAGGTCATTTAAAGACAAGGTACATATACAGAAAGTTGAAAGTTTCAATTATTTAGGCAGTAAAATGACTCAGGATGGTGACACAACAAGAGAAATCCATACTAGAATTGCTTTGGCAGCTAGCGCCTTCAATAGATTATCTAACATTTGGAAATTACGATCATTGAATATACATACCAAGCTTCGTCTGTTTAATTCAAATGTTATCTCAGTGTTAACATACGGCTGTGAGAGTTGGAAAATAACAAAATCATTGGAGAACAAGCTGAATACATTCGAGAACAAATGTCTTAGAAAACTCATGAACATCAGTTGGAAAGAATTCAAGACTAATCGACAAATAAGAGAAGACTCTAGGCAGAAATATGTCTCCGACTATATAAGGAAAAGACGATGGTCATATATCGGTCATGTCCTACGAATGCAAAACAACAGAATACCACTACAGGCGCTCACTTGGGTTCCTGAGGGTAAGAGGAAAAAAGGAAGACCAAAAGAAACACTCAGAAGAACAATAATAAGAGAAGGAAGAACGTTGGGCCTAAATAATGTGCAAGAGCTAAGAGGAGTGGCGTCACAACGAACAACCTGGAGAGCACTGGTTTCTGCCTTATGCGCCGTGTTTGGTGCTTAAAGAATTTATTATTATTATTATTTACATATACCCAAAGTCAATCTAGTCAGGAATCAGACGAGATTACATCACGTGCCATCTTTGATTGAAAAGTTGGAATGCAATATGAAACAAAGTTTAAATTCCATCAGTACTGTACTAGCAAGATATAATATAATAATCATTTATGGTCATGATTACTTTTCTTCAGCAAAGACATGTTATCTGGACAGACTGTGTGTGAATCACTGGAGATCATACATTCTTCTCAGTGGCTACTGTGTGTATAATGGATCCCTGTCTTGTTTCTGCCCAATTAATTTACTATTTGTCACATGCCCGTCTGCCTTCAGCATTCCCCCCACTCCCACCTCCAAGCCTCCAAGGTTTTCACCAAAAAAAGTTATGTCTCTTTACAAATCAAAAATGTTTTGTATGATTTTGATCTCTTCCTTCTGTCCATTTCCAAGTATAGCTTTTCCTGGACCTATTTAATCGTTGGTTTCTGATTCTATTGAAGGTGGTTGGGAGGGGGGGGGGGGAGGAAAGATATTTTCATCAATATTTTTTTTTAAAATGTGTGAATTATGGCTTTAGTCCATTTTCCTATAAGTTCGGAATCTAAAAATACCAGAATTAATTGTCAGAACACTACTCTGAAAGTAGTATGGGTTGACCAAATGTGAGGAGTTACTGTGATTTGATTTGCAACAGGCCCCAGGTCTCTTCTCCTTGCATTATTTACATATTTTCTAGGAGGGATTACATGTAATCCACCCCAGGTTTTTTCTCCTTGTAGTATTTTCCATTTCTTTCAGAAGGAGGGGATTACAGTGGGATTTGTATCGTATCCGTTTTTTTTTCCTTCTCTGAGAATAATAATGGTGTTTGGTCTTTTTCTATAGATAATTAATTACGTTTTCAAGAGGGACGGTAGGTTTTAGATTCTAGACTTGCACCAGTTTTCTTTCCCATGAAGAAATCGCGTTCATGTAGGAATTTCTAGTGTAACAATGGCGGGGCATTTTATTTCTGTAATCAGTGAGTGCGTCCGTAATTATTAGGAGGGGTAAATTCTAAGACAGGGAAAAGTCCACGAATCTCGCAGCTACGCACGCGAAAGTTGGGGGTGGGTGTGATTTAAGCGCGTAGCTCAGTAAGTAATGGAAATTTCTCCGGTTACTCTTACGTTCTAAATTTAGCTTATGACCTGCGGGCTATCTTAAGATTTCGTGGCATGATGATTGGATCAGAGAGTGACCCGATAAAGAAAGAAGCCACGCAATGACTAACGCTTGGCGTGGGTCGGCCTCAGTTCCTGTAATAAATACGCGCATCTAATAATGCAGAAGGTTCTCTGATACAAAAAAAACTTCATGCCGTGAAAATCAATGCCTGTATTTAATATACAGAGTTCGTCTGCTCTACGGAGATATTCGACTTTGGTAAATATATAATTTAATTAAGCTAATATAGTCTAAGATTTTAGCAGGGTTTTTGTATCGTTGTTATTCTAGGAGTAAAGTTAATTCGAAGTAGAAGGGCCAACAAATGCTATCTATTAGAACTAATAATAATACTAGAAAGCGCATGTAGGAAATTTTAATGCAGTGAGTATTGAATTCTGAGAGTTTTCTCAGAGTAGACACTCGGACATATTGGGTATTGTAATTAATTGGGTTATTACTGTTATTTTTTCAGAAGGCAGGGGTACTTACTATTTCCTTGACTTGTGATCTATAAATAATTGCAGAGTAAAATACGCTCGTGAAATTAAGTGTATAAGTTAGCAGGCTAATACCTACTGAAATCGTGAGGGACGATGTATGTAACTTCACTATGATTTTTAAGGATAGGGAGAGGTGAACGTGAGTGCTAGCTGTGTACTTTTCTAGTGGGCTACTTTGATCATGTAGTGGCAGGAAAGAGGGGAGATAGGGGTGTGTGTATTTTCTGAAGATAGGATTTCAGTTCCTTAAGAGATACATATAACTTTATATGAATCGGGTGTAAATAATATTACCGGCATGGGGATGAAGATTTCCCAATATTTGATTTATGACGTTAGCAGAGTAAACACGCTAGGTATTTGTGTGAATTATTTAAGTGTTCTTTAAGTGTGTGTAGATTACCTGCGGGCTATTTTGTGTAACGCTGTTGAATAAGAGAGAGTGAATTTAACAGGTCTGATAGGGCATAGGTAATTGTGTATTTACTACAGGAGGGGTAAATCATACATTTGTAAGTCAGCAGTTACGGGTCTAGATGGGATTTAATTAAGTCCTTAACTAGATATATATATATTTATAGTGGTGGAATTCATGGAGACAGGAGGTTATTCTCTCTAGAGAAGTCTAGTTTATTTTGGTTTAACGAGGACTCACCTCGATCACTGTTAAATAAGTAGGGCCAGGAATTTTTACCGGTGATAAGGTTTCATTCAGTGGTTGAAATGTTATGACGTCTGACTGGGCAGCCGGCATGTAATAAATTAAGTCAGCTGAGTCTGCAGATAGGGGTTTTCCAATAGGACAGCATTTGAGGGGAAGTAGGGGTAGCCTTATTTACGTATCGCAGGTGCAAAAAGAGAGAGAGGTGATTAATTATAGGGAGTTAAGTGTTAAAGATATGAAAATTTGATGTGTGGTATATCTGTTGTTATTGTTTGTTCCACAGCAAATATTTTCACGGCTGGTAGCTAGGGCGTCAATGTGTCCTACAGCTTGCCAGAAGTCGTTGCCTTCTCAGGAGAAGAAGAGTCGAGGCAGAGCCAGAAGAGAAAGAGGAGTGGTGACGCGGTGGTCACCGGGGCAAATTCTGTTTTGCACCAGAGAGAGAAAGAACAGGTCGCTGGAAGCGAAGCCTTCTGTAGAAAGAACGGATTTCTTAACAAATCCTGAGCGCTACGCTCATATATGCACACACTGAACCTAGGCATAGGGTCTAGAGGTGTCATGAAATTTGGTCATAATAAAACCGACGGCTCTAAACCCAGAGAGGGGTAACCGGGCATATGAATTAAGAGTCATCATTGGTGAAGCAGAGATAGTCCAAGTCACGTATCCAGTCTACTAACCCAAGTTATCAGCTACAACAGGCGGTTAGAGGAAAAAGGGTCAAAATACCTCTTAACTGCACTAGAGAGAGAGAAGGAGAGTAGTAGAGGAGACTCTTAGTAGAAACCAGGAGTGTCTTACAGACACTGAACATAGATAGAATTCAGCAATTCGTCAGTTAGTTTGTGTAGGAGGTGATCACACCAGTTCTTTTTTCGGTGGACATAGTGTTAGCTAGTGAAGGGAAATTTGCTTAAAGCGGAGAAGCTGTGTAGGCCCTTCAAGTTTAGTGACATCTGCAGACAGACAGACAGTAGGATTTAGATTTTGGTTACATAATATCAGGTGATTTAGAGTAAGGTGAATCTGATGTTAGAGATCCCACTTAACAGGCTGTTGTATTTCTTACCTTTCTTCCTTACAGGTGGAGGGGAGGGCGACATTGTGGGGTTACCTTACTTAATCACTGTAATTGATTGTTATGTTTATTTTTCCAGGTGTGCAAACTCTCATATTATTTTAATTTTGTATGTTAACTGAACTTTGTTGTGTAAATAAAACTATTTAAACTTTAGTCTGGATCAGTCACTTTCTGTAAACTATACGTTATCTTTATGTTGTCTGTATAGTGGTGCCTGTGGTATTTAGTTAAACCTTATCCCGTCTAGGTAGTTAGAGGTGTTGAGGTTATAGCAACACCATACGTCACAAGTGACAAGGAAGAGTCAATCTAGGTTCTCGCCCTTGATGCCAATAGCCTCATCTTCCACAGCCACTGTCATTTCTATCTAAAATCTATCTTCTTAGACTTTCTTCCCACTAGTGTCTTGTCACTATATGTAGGCACCTTCTAGTCTTAAATCCACTTCGTGACACCAAGGCTCTTTTCCACATGACAGGACTGGCTCTATGTAACACACAAGAACTCGCTTTTATTTAATGATTATAATTAGATGCAGTTAATGTGAGTATGCTATTATTTTACTTTCACAATGTTGAATTCCTATTAATCGATATGTAAAATGCATGTGAGAATAAATGAATTCAGTATAAAAGATGAGAGAAAGGAAGGGTAGAATGGCAGATAGGTCTGCATGCCCAATTCTCAACCCTTTCAAAATAAAGTCTGTTCGTTCGTTGTGCTGACAAAGATTTGTTGAAAAAATTATTTTCATTTTATGTAACTGTTTCTCCTTGCATTATTCTACTCTTTACCTCTGAGATGCATCTTCCCTAGGATATTAGTTACAATGCTTAGGTATTTGAGCATATTGGCTCATTTAAAAACTGTCCCCTTTATTTTGATGGAGCATTTTTGGAGCCTGTCATTCTACCATGTGCGTCAACCAGGTGCCAGATGACTGAATGGCCTTTAGGTATAGAGGTTAGTTGTGAATATTGAAAAAGCAACTGTGAACCAAAACAGGTGGTGGTTTTTGCTGAACGTAAGGTGGAGGTAGCTGTGGCAACTATCTGTATAAAACACCTCTACAGCTTAATGAACATGACAGCCAGTGAGATGAAGCAGTTTTAACCTCTCTCCTACCCAGTTATTTTAGTCAAAGGCTAACAGGTATTCCCATGCATAAAATAATGCCCTACCCAGTTCTTTTAGTCAAAGGCTAACATGTATTCCCATACATAAACTAATGGAAGCTCGCTGCCACCTGTACAATTTTTCTTTGTTAGTTGAATGTATGAATATCTAGGTGCCATATCTGGACATTTTCTTAGAAGAAAACGATTAGTCAGCAACTCTGACTCCTTTCAACTTTCTCCGAGTTGCATCATACACTTCCACACTAGAGGACATTTGTTCTGTCTTTATTTGACTTGTTCATGCATTTGTTGAGGTTTTTGTGGCTTAAACTTTCTACAGAATTGGGGTTAGCCAGTCTTATGCCCAACACTCCTTAGTCACTTCTTATGACTACTGCATGGTAGAATTCATTCTCTCCACACTTCTGCAAGGTTTCATAAGAAATAAATACATCTCACCTTATATTTCTTAAGCATAACATCTGACTCTGCTAGAACATTGAGGAAATGTTCCCATTCAGCTGGCAGTTCATTCAGTTGTTTCCTAACCTGGTGAGATACAGAGAAAAGCATATTAACAGTAGTTGTCACTTGTAGTTCCTGGGGAGTGTCTGGGAAGACAATGAAAGAACAGACCTACTGCTCCCACAGGCAATTTATACAATGTGACTAATATGAGGGCTGGTAACTTCATCATGTAAAACAAAGTGCTGCAGAAACCACTGATACAATAGCATATACTGTTATGCCACCTTCTTGCAATATAGGGGACCAGGTGCAGTGGTGGATCCATGCTACATAAGAAGTGAAAAAGAAGATGAATGAATGATCAGTTGTTCTCTGCCTCTATCACATCAAGCTTCATTTCTATTCATCCTTAACTGGCAGCATTTAGAAAAAACACAAATAATTTCCACTAGTCCTCAAACAACAAGATGCTAAACAACTATTAGTCTGCAGTTGGCAGGACAGAGTAAAGTCAGGGTTTCATTTCATTGGAAGAAATGTGGGTAGTTATTCCCACTTTTCGTACACAACAGAGGCTAGGCTCTGACTCCCGCATGTTTTGTTGCAGACGTGCGTATATCCCGCAATTATCAAATTAGCAGTTGCAGAAGGAGACATGATGAAGACATGGTAGGGATGTGACAAGGCTGGTAAACAGCAATGGCTACTTGCGTGGTTACCGATTCAATGACAGGAATTTTTTTCACAGCAAATATCAAGAACGAAGTTAATATAATATTATGAGTTAAATTCACTGCATGACTTCATGATGAAAATACGCATGATGATATTTAATATATGGATTTGTGATGTCATTATCCTGGAAGACAAGGTGTATAGTTGTATTCTATGGAGTAGGAAAAGATAACCGACAGCATATGTATATGATATTGTGCTGCGAATAAAATAAGTAACAGCAAATTAACAACAAAGCAAAAACCTATTACATCAGATTTCTCATACTGCCCATTCATAAGCCTCTTTATTTGTTTGCTTCTCTGCTCATGAGACGTGTCCCATTCTTCTATATATTCACATCTCAAAGGACGCAATTCGTTCTTTCAATTGCATGTTCATTGTCCATGTTTCTACACCATACAATAATGAAGAATATATGGAACATTTGATGATTCTCAGTTTGAATTTATGCATTCATTGTTTTTGTCTCATGTTGTTGAATGTAGCTTTGGCCAGCCCTATTCTCTTTGTTTCTGTTTCGCATCTGCCATCTTCTGTTATTATATGACCAAGATATGAGAAACGTGACTTGTTTCAGGATTTTCCCATTTATTCTTATCTTTAACGTTGGCTTAACATCTGCTTTGCCAATTATCATAGTTTTCTTATTTTTTTTTCCTCAATGTTAAGGTCCAATCCATATTTATGACTTTTGCTACAAGGACACTATAAACAGCCCCAGATGTTACAAATAGATGAAAAGCCAACAATAAGAATCTTACTTACTTACTTAGTCGTTCCCCTTCTACCGTGAGGTGTAGAGGCTGTCTTCCTCCTGGCCTGGTTCTATTCTAGTCCTCGGTCCTTCAAAGATTGTCTAATGTTGTCCTCCCAGCGGACTCTGGGTCGTCCTGGGGGTCTGGATCCCTGGCTCTTTGTTTCCCATGCTTGTCGTGGTAGCCGATCTTCTCCCATTCTGCAGACATGGCCAAATCATCTTAGTTGGGACTGTTCTACTTGGGTCTGCAGGGGGTAGGATTTAAGGCCTTGATGTATTGTCTGGTTGCGGACCATGTCTCTTCTTGTTACTTCAACCACCTTCCTCAGATACCTCATTTCTGAGGTTTGGATCTGGCTTTTGTGGGTTGTAGTCATTGCCCATGACTCGCATCCATATGTCAGGACTGGGACATAGGTGGAGCGGTATACAGCCATCTTCAATAAGAATCAAACTCCATAATTCTTGCCGTTTGTACGTCAGTCACATCTAAGGGATGCAACTGTGGTTGAAAGTTAGACATTAATTTTATTGTTTCCCTTATATGTACTCTCCCAAAAATAGAAACACTCAATGAAGAAAAGTCGGTGTAGAACCCAGTTTCATTCCGGAAACGGATTTAACTAATCATTTTGTTCAAAAATAACCTTAAAATGTAAGTTTTTGATTGTTTCTTCAAGACAAAATTTTAATTTAAAGTATTGCAGACTTATTATTATGGATCAAAATGATAAGATGGCTGCAAAACGAGCTGCAGATGCTAAGAGGAAGAGACGATTGTGTCAATCACAACGAGCAAGTGAGACTCTAGAAGAAGCAGAAATACGACGACAACATGAAGCGGCACAAAGACAAGCACAGCGTCAGTCACAACGAGCAAATTAGTCTGCAGAAGAGCATGAACATTCTTTGAAACAGATCCACACACTTTCACTAAACAGGTTGTCATCAAAGAACTTTTATATTGAATTAAAAAGTATTTTAAAAATATATTACAGTATTTGATTTACTTCCGTCATTATTGACGGGTCATTGCTAGTTACATCAGATTTCTAATACTGCCCATTCATAAGCCTCTAGGCTCTGCCCTTACTCATTTTTGTTCATCTTCTTAATAATAACCCTATTCATTTTGTTGCTCGTTACATTTCCATGCACTGAACAACAGAGAGCTCGGATATAAATATGACACGTAGTAGTCCCATCCACCAGAAACTCACTCCCTGCAGTACACTATAAATTGAAGGTGGAGCTAAAAGCCCTCGCCCTCATTAAAGCGGGGATGCAATGAAATGAAACAAAGTTTAAACAACATCAGTACTGTACTAGCAAGATATAATATAATTATCATTTATGGTCATGATCACTTTTCTTCAGCAAGGATATGTTATCTGGACAGATTGTGCTTCAATCACTGGAGATCATACATTCTTCTCGGTCGCTACTGCGTGTGTATATTTTCAATATGTATAATCTACATACCTTGGCAATTATGTCACTATCTCATTTCTATAACTTCATGACACAATGATAATCAACCTCCTGATGCTAATATCTACAATCTTCCTCTCCTTTAACTGACCTCTGCAACTCCCCAGCATGCAATGT
This sequence comes from Oreohelix idahoensis, assembly GCA_024509875.1. Taxonomy (NCBI): domain Eukaryota; kingdom Metazoa; phylum Mollusca; class Gastropoda; order Stylommatophora; family Oreohelicidae; genus Oreohelix; species Oreohelix idahoensis. Next base: position 1,060,236 of record JAMPIV010017453.1, read on the forward strand.
CAAGGACACTTCGTTCAAACTTCCTAACATTAATATCAACAATAATGGTGTCCCATCAATTCATTATAGGACACAAACTGAGAAAACTTGTTGATAGCATTACAAGACAGACCTTGCCCAAGAATCCCCAGGATAAAGTAAGGTAGAGGGAGACAAAAGAACACATAGAGAACAGATTTGGAGACATACATGGAAGGCAAGAAGATGACCTGGAAAGACCTTGAACTTATGGCATGGGAAAGGAAGACTTGGCATAAGTTTGTTGAAGGACTTTGCTCCTTGGTGAGCTGAAGGGTGATGATGATCAATTCACGATGGCCTAATTCATCATGCTTAATTCACCATAATAATAAATTACTGTGTTCTGTTGTCCACACATCAAATCTATTGTGTTCATTCACTGCAAACCAAATTGTTACAGCCACAATAATTACAAAAACAAAGAGATAAGCATATAACACGCTTACATCAGATGGAATTACAACATCATACTTGTCCAGAATGACAAACTGTTCTGTGAGCGGGGCAAATTTCTCCTCAATTCTTGGCAGGTTCTCATTCAGATGGTCCCAGAGTTGAAGACCTTGAACCAGCTGGTCAAGTGTCTGCGGAATCTCAGCCACCCTGAAACACAGCATTAACCAGTTAGATCTCAATCCTCTTTTCTTTACATTAAGAGCTGTGAAAGCGCAATGGTTAGTGCACTGGCTTCCTAGCTCGGTGGTCCATGGTTCAATCCCCGGTTGAGGTGGGATTTTTTAGACCACAAACAGCTCTGGGGTCAACTCAGCCTCATGAACTGGGTACCAGAGTAACTCTGGGAAGGTTAAAGCGGCCGGCGTGATGCTGACACCCCTAGTGTGCCAATAGTCAAGAAAGTATGGGCCTAACACCAAATTCCCAACATTCCTCAATGGGCGTGTAACGGGATCCTATTTTACATTGCTTTATTTCTTGGTAATTCTCCATTTTTAAAAAAAAAAATTCAACTATATTTTTTTCATATAAATGCTATAAACTGGAGCATCTCAGAACCATATTTTGATACTTTCTTGTCCCTAGTTCCCACACCAGATATCGCTAACTAAATAAAGGTAGCATGGCTGTTCCTGAGATTTGTGGGAAGTCCACATGGGGGGAAAAAACATAACTGTTGTTAACCCTTTAAGTACCAAGATTACAAATATTGAGACATTTCAATTTCAAAGAAACCTGACAACATATTTTTCAAATCTTCTTTGGCTTTCACCCTCCCCTGTTGAGCATGGGTCTTCAACTGATCTATCAAAGCATTTCTGCTACTGGCATTCTTCACTTCAGTGTCTGCCTTCCATTTCCAGTGTGCTTCCCAGTGTGTTTTGGGAGCACCAACTATTTCTTCTATTACTGGAAGTTTTTCAATTAAACTGCCACAGCACATTTACCATCACTTTCAACAATAACTCACTTTTGGCTATTGACTGTCAAATAGTTGGTCACCTCCACAAGGGATTTGGTAGCTATATGTCTCAGCAGAGTGGTGAACTTGTTCTGCCATTCCTGGCAGTGTACCAAGATGGCTTGCTTCAGAGGAGAGCAATCTAACAAGACAAACTGAATGTTGAGAATGGTCTCCTGCATTTGAACATTGTTGGCCACCTCATTGTACCTGTGTCAAACGTGTTTTCAATTAGTTACATGATTGAATTATGAAAACCAGTAGCTATAGAGTTAATAGCACAAACACTAGCCATTGGTGTACAAATAATAATTTACTTAATCCTGTAGAATCAGTAACATGTCAGTAAATCTTTTTTTTTTTTGGAGGGGGGGGGAGAATGACCTTTAATTTGGTAAAAATTACTAACAGCTACAGACTGGATTATTAGATGCAAGGTCACAGAAATCTAGGTCTTTAAATCCATAGACAATAAAAATGAAAATTCCAAGCAATAAGAAACTTCTTAGACTGTAACTAGGAATGAGATATTTTAGAATAGAAGAACCTTACTGTGCAGAGAGTGACTAGAAAAAAATTATATAGAGCATTTCCTACTAACAGGTAGGAAGTATGAACAATAGTGAAAACCAATATTAGTAGTGAAAACCAATATTAGATTATTTACAGGCATGCTATTCATCCATAACTGTGAAACAGGTGTTGAGAATAGATAGACCTAGAGAACTGCACACTATTATAAAACAGTATATAACAAGAACTAAAATTAATATATAAGGATCATTGATGGTGTGAGGATAAGGGGTAGTCTGATGGGGTGCTCGTGTGGATGGCAGATAGCTGGTAGATTTGATGTAATCTTGGACATCTCCAGGCTTTCTCACCCCCTTCCACCTTGTTAACTGCATGGCAGTTGTGAGAGACTTTTTAATGTTTGGTTTTTTATTTTGTTTGTTTGTTTTTTCTTGTTTGTATTAGTTTGTTTTTTATTTTCATTGTTTGTTTGTTTCTTGAAAAGGGGGTGTCCCATACAAATAAATTCTCACAATTTTAGTTTTGATTTACTATATTTGGACTGAGTGCTGGGCAGAAGAAGATACTATATTTGGACATTAGAAACATGATTTTATTGTCTTGAATTTATTACACTAATATATCCTTATTATAACCCACCAAGGGTTGAAAGAGATATTTTGTCTAAAAAAAATAAAAAAATGAGAATGCAGGCTGTACAGAACAGCCAGGCTGCACCAGGAGAAACATCCTTAGCTGGTGTGTATCATACTCTTATCATTGCAGCTACAAAACACAGTTAGGAGGAAAGGAGAGTGATATCATAATGAGAATACAAATGGCTAGAAGAGTTTTCACTGCACTGAGAGCTATTTGGAAATGACAAGACATGAGAAAGACAAGAATAACAATTGTTCAACTCATATTTCAAGTCAGTTGTCTATTAATGTTTGGCTGTGAAACACGAAGAACAACAAATAAAAGAGCAACCAAGAAATGACAGATTTTTATAACATGATGCTTGCTCAGAGCAATAATAATATCCCCTTCTGTCATAACTGACTATGGGAATGTGCCCCTGAGGTGACAGCCTTCAGCTGCTATTTTTCCTGGTGCTCCTTTTGGCATTTTCTCCTCTCTTCTGCTTGCTTGAGAGCTTCTATTCGCCCAAACTGAGGTGGCGCCGTAGAGAGCATCGCCACATAGTAAGATTGGCACTTCATCCTCCCAGGTTGCTGGATTTATGTCCAGTGCCCTCATGTCTCTCTTGCACACATCTTTGAACCCCAGCTGCGGTCACTCAACTGTTCTTTTGCCATCTGCCAGTTGTCTGCAGAAAATACTTTTCAGAAAGTGACCATCTTCCATGCAGTGGACGTGGCCAAGCCGGCGTAGTCTGCGCCATCTAAGCAGAGTATACATGCTTTAAAGATCAGCATGTGACAACACCTCAACATTTGTCCTTCCATGAAATACTGAGGATGTAGTGTAGACACCGTTGATAAGAGGTACTGAGCCTTTTTCCTGCTCAGCATAGGTTGTCCATGTCTCGCTGCCATATAGAAGTATGCTGGTAAAACAGGCGTTACCCAGAGTAGAAAGACTAAAATGGTACATCAAGATAACCAAGCTACAACTGATGAAAACAATCAGACACCAATAAAAATAAAGGTGAGGAAAGACAGCAGGGTTTGAGAAAACAGACTTGAGGAAACCAACTAATAGTATTACAAGACAGTTATTACCTTGAACCCCCAAGGTAAAAGAAATAGCGGGTGACCCAAAAAAGAAAAGTATGGAGAAGGCAACTAATGACAGACCTAAAATAGGTAAGACACAGAAAGAGGACCTGAACAGATGGCACAGGATAGGATGGATTGTGTGTATCTGTTGAAGACCTGTTGCTTCACAGGAAAGCTGAAGGGTGACACTGATGATGATGATGAATTAAATGTGTGTAAGCCAAATTATGAATTTTGTTACATTATAAACTGAATGAACTGTTTTTTATTTTAAACTTTTCCTACCTGGCAATATCGGCATCAAAGGATGAGTTTTGTGGATTAAGTCTCTGGTACCTCCCGATGAAGGCATCTTTATTGATTTCCCAGATTTCTCTGAAAATATTACAATTCCAGCCTAATGTAGTTATCTTCAAAAAAATTATTACTGAAAGTGCAACCAAAATTCTATATCAGTTGTTTAAGACAATCTGGGAACAAGAAGCCATTCCAAAGATTTAACACATTAGCTACCATCACCTGCTCACAGTGGCATAGAGGTTTATCCACTGTAGCACTGAGCTGTTCTGAGCGTCGATCTTTAAGAATGTACCAAAACACTTTCTGATCTAGTACACAATTTTAATTTATCACAGGAACATTCATTTTCAAAACGTAGATTGTTGTAGAGTTCATAAAATTAATATTGTATTCATATTGTTAAATTTTCTAAGTTATTTACTAACCAGTAACAGGATCAGAAATGACACTACCTAACTGCTGAAAATGCTAGAAACTTGTTCCAAGAGTTGGTCGACAAGTTTAGCAATGACGAGGACAGTGAAAACATCATGGACATTGATTCTATTAGTGATTTTGATAGTAGTGATAACAACAGTAGTGATGACACATGCAGTGATGATATTAAAGATATCACAAGTCCAAGCAAATTGTTACTAAAGCTGGTTGCTTCAGAACACTCTTTCCGAAGAACTGTTTTAAGACTTCTACACACATGATAACGGCAGCGAGGATGGGTACTGGTCACCCCCAGCTCTCGATGCTGGACCTAGTATGGTGAAGTCTCTAACACTTCACTCCCCTATGGCAGTATCTGCTATGGGTCTACCTTTACCTTTTACACACATGATCCTTCCAGGGAAAGTCACTACAGACAATGATACACAGTAAATAAGCTTTAAAAAATGTTTTCACGTGTCGTTTTTTTTTTTTTTTTTAAATGTTGGTAATTTTTGCAAGCAGAGTAAATGTGATTACCTAATTTAATGATAGTGTAAATATTAGTCAATTATAGTGTCCTTCAACTTTATTCTTATTACTGCATATACAATATCATAATCAACAACAGAAAGGCCAGTAAATGTCTTAGAATATCAGCGTTTGACAGCACGATGGCAATTTTAAAATGTTCTTTTGGTCTGTAAATCATTATATTTATAATACCTATTATAGGTTATAAATATACTATTAGCTTGTTATAACAGTATGTTCATTTACTTTCAGAAAGACATAAGATTCTTCAATTTCTGTTAAAAATTATGAAAACTACAGCTGAATTTGGAGCCGCAGTAGAGCTGTGGTAAGTACACTGGCTTCCTAGCTCGGTGGTCCATGGTTCAATCCCCAGTTGAGGTGTGATTTTTTAAGACCACAAATGGCTCCAGGGTCAACCCAGCCTCATGAAATGGGTGCCAGAGCAACTCTGGGAAGGTTAAGGCAGCCAGCATGAAGTTGGCCACATCACCCCTAGTGTGCCGATGGTGAAGAAAATATGGGCCTAACACCATATTCCCAATATGCCTCAGTGGGCATGTAACGAGGTCCTTTACCTTACAGCTTAATGTGGACATACACCTTCAAATTTAAAAAAGTGAATAAAAATTGATTATGCGCCAGTAAGTTTTTCAATTCAGTAGTTAATGTGTTAATAATGTAAACAGGAAAGAAACACATTTCACAGTATCACTTCTAATATCTAAACAGTAGGGAACTAGAGCTCTCAGCATCAGTATGGGCAAGTAAACATTTAACATCAACAACTGTCAATGCTAACATTCAATCATTGGGCACCAACAAATATCAACATCAGTAGCAAATAATGAACATTAGACACCAGCAAATATCATCATCAGTGTTATCTTCCAAATATTAGACGCCAGCCAATGTCAGCTTTAGTGCCAACACCAAACATTATAAACTAGGTCACATCAACATTAGTATTAACATCCTAACATTAAACACCAGCCCACGTCACTATCAGTACCAACATCAAATATTAAAAACTCACATATGTCACCATAAGTACCATCAAATATTAGAAATTAGCACGGGTCACTTTCAGTTTCAACAACAAACATTAGAAATTTACACATCTCACTATCAGTTCCAACAACAAACATTAGAAATTTGCACATCTCACTATCAGTATCAACATCAAAAACTAGCATATGTCACCATCAGTACCAACAAATATTAGAAATTAGCACAGGTCACTATCTGTATCAACAACAAATATTAGAAATTTGCACTGTCACTATCAGCATCAACAACAAACATTAGAAATTAACACAGGTCATTATCAGTATCAAAAACAAAAATTAGAAATGAGCACTTCTCACTATCAGTATCAACAACAAATATTATAAATTAGGCCAGGCAACTATCAGCACAAGGGGATTGACATAAGTCTTGGGCCTGACCATGAAGGAGTCACAGGAGGAAGATGAAACTTGGCACATTTAAAGTTCATCATATTTGCACTGAATGTGTGAAGTACGCGTTTGTTTCTTCAATGGATTTTCCCGCTACGGTGCCCGGCGCAATGTACCCTATTGACCGGATCTGCTGCTCCAAAGATTTGACAAAACAATGGAAAAGAAGGAGGCCAGAGCTGTGATAAAATTTCTGATGTTTCAGGGAAAAACACCAACAGAAATACACAGGGAGATGGAAACAGTGTTTCGTGATTCTTGTCCTTCATATACTTTGGTAAAAAGCTGGTGTCAACAGTTTAAGTGCGGCCGCTCAAATGTTGCTGATCTGCCAAGATCTGGTAGACCAGCCTCAGAGTGCAACGATGAAAATGCAACATGAGTGAAGAAAATTATTGACCAGGATCGAAAAATGACAATTCTGGAGATAGCTAGTAGAGTAAAACTAAATGAAAGAACAGTTTATAGAATTTTACACAACAGACTGAACATGAGAAAAGTGTGTGCACGGTGGGTTCCGTGACTGTTGACATGTGAACAGAAGCAAACGAGGGTAAATTGCTGTCAACAGTTGCTAAAAAAGTGTCAGTCAAAATATTTTTTGGAGACCATGGTGACAGTAGATGAGACTTGGGTACACCATTATGACCCCGAATCCAAAATTGCCAGCATGCAATGGAAAACCCCGGACTCCCCAACACCTGTCAAGCCGAGAGTGCAGAAATCTGCAGGAAAAGTGATGCTGACTGTTTTTTGGGATGGCAAAGGTGTCCTTTTGAAAGATTATCTGCCTCGTGGCAACACAGTTAATGGACAGTACTGTGCAGATCTTCTCACCAAACTATGAAAAGTTGTGACCAGGAAACGAGGGATAACGCGCACTCAAAATCTTCCTTTGCTTCAAGACAACGCGCCCTCTCACAAAGCACGGCGTGTGTAGCTAGCAGCCAATGATTTGAATATTGAAATTCTTCCACACCCACCATATTCTCCAGATTTGGCTCCATCAGACTTTTTTCTATTCCCAAATCTTAAAAAACAGCTAAAACGAAATCACTTTGACAGCGATGAAGAGGTTATACTGGCATGTGATGACTGGTTTAGTTTGAAAAATAGGGTGTTCTACTCCCAAGGTCTTTTCAAGGTCAAGCAGAGATGGCAGAAGTGTGTCAATTCAAACGGTGGCTATATTGAAAAGGAATAAACACTATACAAAATTTCAGCTCTCTGTGACATGTCCTTCATGGTCAGGCCCAAGACTTATGTCAATCCCCTTGTATCAACAACAAACATTAGAAATTAGCACAGGTCACTATCAGTACCAACAACAAATACTAGAAATTAGCACAGTCACTATCAGTACTAACAACAAACATTAGATATTAGCACAGGTCACTATCAGTATCAACAACCAACATTAGAAATTAGCACAGGTCACTATCAGTATCAACAACAAACATTAGAAATTAGCACGTCACTATCAGTATCAATAACAAACATTAGAAATTAGCACGTCTCACTATCAGTATCAACAACAAACATTAAAAATTAGCACGTCACTATCAGTATCTACAACAAACATTAGAAATTAGCACATCTCACTATCAGTATCAACAATAACATTAGAAATTAGCAGATCTCACTATCAGTATCAAAAACAAACATTAGAAATTAGCACATCTTACTATCAGTTTCAACAACAAACATTAGAAATAAGCACATGTTACTTTCAGTATCAACAACAAATATTAGAAATTAGCACATCTTACTATCAGTATCAACAACAAACATTAGAAATTAGCAGGTCTCACTATCAGTATCAACAACTAACATTAAAAATTAGCACGTCACTATCAGTATCTACAACAAACATTAGAAATAAGCACAGGTCACTATCAGTATCAACAATAAACATTAAAAATTAGCACATCTCACTATCAGTATCAACAATAACATTAGAAATTAGCAGATCTCACTATCAGTATCAAAAACAAACATTAGAAATTAGCAGATCTCACTATCAGTATCAAAAACAAACATTAGAAATTAGCACATCTTACTATCAGTTTCAACAACAAACATTAGAATAAGCACATGTTACTTCCAGTATCAACAACAAATATTAGAAATTAGCACATCTTACTATCAGTATCAACAACAAACATTAGAAATAAGGACAGTGTATGTGTTGCGTGCATATTTTGACGCACATATTACAAAAATCGATATGGCTATTTAATATGGGAAAAATATAGACATTCATTCATTTGTGTATGAGAATGCTATGGGGAAAGCGAGATAATCCATGTTTGATTCACACTTTTGATTATAGGAGTAATCGTTCTTGATATTGATCCGGCGCACGGATATTGCTCTTATATTTGTACTTATTTTTAGGGCCAGAAAATAGATTAATTTGCTTATTATGTTTATGGCCTGAATTCATATGTATTACATATTATTAGTACAAGTAGAATCAGTCCTATATTGTATATTTTGGATGGGTAGGCGGGACTAGATTCTTATTATTCCGGTCTAGCGGAAGTATGAGTTGTCTTGACAAGTCGTGAGGAGTTCCGATGTACCGTGATAATGGCGGGTACGCACTTTTCAAAGGGCTGGTAGATTCTTAAGGAAATATGATTCATGAAGCGGTTTTCTTCTAAAGGAGATGGTATCTCTACTATAGTTTATGTTAGAGACTCTCCTAAGGTACGGTACAATGTATAATTCGGACTCCATGTATTGCCAGACCCTATATTGATGATCTCATGTCGATTCGACCTAGATGGAACATTGTGCTTCGTATCGCTAGGGTCGTGTTTTGTATCGACGAAGATGACAGACTTTCCTACAGCGGTTATGGCTACGTGAATTAACCTGATCACCGTAGAGCTGTATGGAAACATTTATGAAATCATTTATATATCCATTATAAATTAACTCTGGCTTATATTCACCTCCCTGTGAATGAGTGAACGACAACTCATGGAGGCGGCCATGTTAGATTTCGGTCATCATATGTTTTGATCACTGCCAAGAGAACAGATTATTTATCCTATTATCGGACAGTGACAGGGAGATCTCAATCTTGCTAGAAACCCCCCTTCGTGGTTTCATAATATATACTACAAACTATGGACGTCAAGTAACTTTAGTTATTTACCGATCTGCCTTCACTGACGCGTTTAGTCAGATAGGGGATGCGGCCATAATGTATCATGACATTGAACTTTTGATGTACTGCCCATTATTTCTGAATGTGTCATGACTTCAGATCTGCTATGTATACCTACAAATGGATATGTCAACATACCATGATGTACTCGTATGTCCCAGTGTGTACGTCTGAATAAATTGAGTAAACAAAGATTCCAGCAGTCTGCATTGGTGCCTTGTAGACACAAGTGTATGAGTGGTTATATTGGTCAGCACACGAACAGTACACCATTCGCGGTATCACACTCTACACTTCTACTCCATACATACACCATCCTGCGTCGGTTGAAGTGACCAAGTTTAGGGCCTGCTTCCCCTGGAGCCTTTGCCTTCCCTAACTCAGGACTAGGGTGAGTTACCCATTTACAGCTGGGTAGACTGGAGCATGCCTGATCTCAACAACACACCACTCTTCCTTACAGAGCATACAGACTGACACTTTACAGAGTGGGAAATCTTATACGGAGGATCCGTCGGAGACATCTATTTTAAAATGTCTGTAGCTTGGAGGTGATACTCTTTGAGACATGCCATGTCTCTGAGCCATACAGCAAGACTGACTTCACATTTGAGTTAAAGATTCTAATTTTGTTCTCTCTGGATATAGCTGAGGAGTTCCATATTGGTCGAAGGGCATTAAAAGCGCATCTGGCTTTATTTATCTTTGAGCAGACGTCACCAGCTGTTCCCCCTCCTTTGTCAATGTTACTCCCCAGATATGTAAAGCTTTCTACTTCTTCAATGACTTGATCATTGATCTTCATCGAGTCCATCTGCCTATTATTTATTCTCATTTCCTTTGTTTTATTTACATTTATGTGTAGTCCCATCTTTGCTGCTTCTGTTACTAATCTATTTGTTTTCTCCTGCATATCTTGCTGTCTATGTGATAGAAGGCACAAATCATCTGCAAAGTCTAGATCCTCCAGTTGTTTGTTAAATGTCCACTGTATTCCAGTTTTCTCTCCCTCTGTTGTCTGTCTCATAACCCAGTCTATGACCATGAGAAAAATTGTTGGTGATAGCAGACATCCCTGTCTGACCCCACTGTGTACTGTGAAGGGCTCTGATAGTTTTCCTTTGTGTACTACTTTGCATGAGGCCTCCTGGTAGAAATCTTGGATGATTTTAATGAATTTCTCTGGGATTCCATAATGTCTCAGGATTTTCCATATCACAGTACGGTCTATACTGTCGAAAGCTTTTTCGAAGTCCACAAAATTTATATACAAGGGGGTCTGCCACTCATTTGATTGTTCTATGATGATTCTAAGTGTTGCTATCTGGTCTGTGCATGATCTTCCTGCACGAAATCCTGCCTGTTCCTCTCTGAGTTTGTCATCCACCGCCTTCTTAATACGGTCAAACAAAACTCTGGTCAAAATTTTTCCAGCCACTGCTAGTAGTGTTATACCCCTCCAGTTGCTACATACAGTCAAGTTTCCTTTCTTTGGCAGCTTGATAATGTGGCCTTCCTTCCAGCTCTTTGGGATGGCCTCTTTTTCCCAGATTTTCTTGAAGAGCTGGTGTAGCAACTCTGTAGTGTATGGTATATCTGCCTTCAGGGCTTCTGGTGGTATTCCATCTGGTCCTGCGGCCTTCCCATTTTTCAGCTGTTTTATTGCCCGAGAGATCTCTTGTTTAGTGGGTGGGTTCATGTTGCACTGTAGTGGCTCTTCTGCTGGTTCTATGATGGGTTGCTGTATTGGTTGGTTTCGGTTTAGGATTTCCTTAAAATATTCAGCCCATCTGGCCCTTTGTTTCTCTTCATTGCTAATGCTTTGTCCTTCTCTGCTCTTCACTGTTGTATTGTGGTTTAGCTGTTTCTTAGATAAAGTTCTAGTAATATTATATAATGTTTTCAAGTCTCCTTTTTTTGTCGCAATCTCGGCTTCCTCTGTTAGTTTTTCAATAAATTCTCTTTTATCTTGCCTGGCACTCTTTTTCACTTTCCTGTTTAGCTCCCAATATATTGTGAGCAGTTGTGTTTTCTGTTCTGCCTCTTTACAGTTATTTACTTGCTGTTTGATGTCTCTCCTTTCTCTTAATCACTGCCAACATTAAGCATGCACAAGTTCACATACATAAAAAAATTACTGGTTACATAAACAAACCTATATGTGTCCCAGGTACTGAGGTAATTCTGTAAGTTCTGTGCATTATTATACATACTCATATTGATAGTATTTACAAGCTTCTTGATCTCATCATCAGAACGCACACTTTCAGCGATTGACTAGCAGAAATATAAATTAGGTCAGAATTATTTACATTAAAACAGCCAAAATTGCCAGGTATACCAAAGGATTAATTAACAGATGATGTTGCCAGAGAAAAACCAAGCAAATAACAACCCTGTCCCCATCTGGAGAACTGAACTGCACAATAATTTAACTCTTGACTCCAGACCAACTGGCTTCCGAACTCAGTGGTCCATGTTTTGATCCGAAGTTGAGATGGAATTTTTTAGACTGCAAATGGCTCCGAGGTTGACCCAGCCTCATGAATTGGGTACCAGAGCAACTGTGGGAAGTTTAAGGCGACAGGTGTGGATGGTGAATGGCGCCCGGGGGAATGGCCCCCCCCCCCCCCCCCGTGGCATAAAGGTGAAGTGATTGATGGATGATGGGATGATGGCGCCCCCGCGCCCTCCACGGGCCCCCGGCCCGCAACCAGTGATCAAAGAGTTTGGCCCGGGTTACAAGCTCCACATCCTTTGGTTTAGGCGTCCCTATAAAACCCCCGCCCCCCCAAGTTCAGAATTGGCGCCTCCCCGCCAGCTGCCATTAGCTGCACCCCGAAACTCAAAATAACCGACTGCGCCTCCCCCCCATCAACCTTTAAACACCCCCCTGCTACAGAAAACACCAACAGCATGATGCACGTCCCATAGGAAGCACGGCTTCTTGCAGGAGGCTAGGGGGGCCCCCCAAAAAAACATGCGCCCACCCTCACCCCCCCACCACCCCCCCCCCCCCCCCCCCCCCCCCACGTGATGGATGCCCCCTCACACAGAGCACGACAGTGGCACAGAACTGGAAACATGTAAAAATATAATTGACTGATCATCTCTTAATTTCCCCTTTAGTAAGAACAAATAGCTATATTACTCGTATTACACAAACGTATTTACAACAACATGCGCCCCCTTTAATTTGCTCATCTATATATATTGGGGGTAAAGGGTTGGGCGCCCGCGCCCCCCCCCCAAAAGAATGTTGGTTGGGCCCCCAAATGCAATTTATGTCCAAAACTCTGGCAGCCACCATTTAAATAAACGGTCATATGCTGATGCGCACCATTTTGGATGCGCCCCCCCGGTGATGAACCCTCGTCCAGATTTCAATTCTAACAAACAAATGGCGCCCCCGTCATATGGCGGGCGGGGGATGGATCTCAGCCATACACCCCCCCCTGGGTGATGTCTGGGGGGGGGGGGGCGCTATCGGGCGGCCACATGGTTAAAATGGGCGCCAAATTTTTCGCTTGATTTTCACCATGCGTGATGGCGCCCCCAGTGCGCCCAAGTGGATGGCTTGAATGGGGCTTAAAGTGGAATGCCTTATGATGCTGCCCATGGCGCCCCCCATTTAGCGCGTTATGCGCCCCCCCCCCCCTCTTAATGCGCCCCCCCCCCCCCCCCCCCCCCCCCCCCACACAGGAGGGATAGTTGGGGCGACGGTGATGCAACCAGAGCCCCCCCCCCCCCCGATGCGAATGCGCCCTGTAGACGGCTGCTCCCCTGGTATCATTCGTGGGTGGGGCCGCCCCCCCCCCCCCCCCCCCCCCTACCCTTCTAGTGGGCGTGAACCACTGACGACCACTAGATGTGCCGCGCCCCCCCATCGGACACTGGCGCAGGAACATTGCTGAGATGCGTAAACTGTGATTCCGAACAAGCCCTTGCTAGCCCCCCCTAGGCATAGACCATTAAGCGACAGGTGTGATGGGGGCGCCCGGACGGCTCCCCCGTTACTCTGCAAAATGTACGAGTTCCACTTATACTCATGTGCGCATAGGCGTGACAACTACACACAACAGTAGAGACGATAAGGCACCCCCCATCTTCCCCCGTGTGATGCGCTCTGGGTGCGCCCCCCCCTGATGGGCCCATGGGCCCCCCCCCCCCCCCCCCCCCCCCCCCCCTGCGCCCCGCCATTAGTTTTCTGATAGCTGCCCCCCCCCCCCACCCAGCTAATCAACAAGTCAATCAATGTCGGGTGTATAAGCCCCCATCCTAAAACGGTGATGGCGCCCCATGCGCGCCACTCTGCCACTGCCCCCCCCCCCCATGCCGCCCCTGAGAAGATCAATGATCCTAGAAGCCCCCCCCCCCTTTGATAATCACGCCCCCCCCATATTACTCCCTAGATGTGCGGATGTGCATATGATTGTCATTGGAGCGGTGGTGGATGCGCCCCCCCGCCCCCCCGCCCCCCCCCCCCCCCCCCCCCCCGCCCCCCCCCCCCCCCCCCCCCACACCCCCCCCCCCCCCCCCCCCCCCCCCCCCCAGAGAAATGCGTCAAGAGCACGGTGACCCTCACAGGCACAAAACATATCAATGATGCCTATCTCATGAGAGAGTCCCCCACCCAAATCCGATAGGCCAGTATGGTACAGTAGGATCTTAAGTTATTGGCCTAACAACGATATCACCCCATCGTATGTAACGGGATCCTTTACCCCAGACCAGTGATCAAAGAGTTGGTCTGTTTCTACCCTTAAACCAAAACAGTGCTCACAGCTTTGGTTTAGGTTTGTCTATAATAAGTTGGATGTTGTTGATCATTCTTCTCAGTTCAGATTGATCTCTTGCAGGCTGCATTATCTGCACCCAGCAAATACTCAAATAACAACTTCATCATTTAAAAAATCTGCTACAGAAAACACCACAGCAAGAGCACGTAAGTTGTATAGATGCTGGCTTCTTGCAAGGAGGCTAACTGCAATGGTAGTCCCAGCTCAAAGAGCAAGAAAGGGCACAGAATATTTCCTTGTATTATTTATTGTCTGATCATCTCTTATTTCCCTTTAGTAAGAACAAATAGCTATATTTCTCGTATTACTCAACGTATGTCAACAACATAGCCCTTAATTTGCTCATCTACTTTAGGCTTGATTATTCTAAAAGAATGTTTTAAAAAAATGCAAGTTATGTCCAAAATATCCTGGCAACTTTTATATAAAAATCATATCTGAAACACATTTTTATATGACCCTTCCAGATTTCAATTCTACATAAAAATGGTACCCAACATCTCATACAATAATATCTGCTCTCATTTCAAGACTTGATTCTTCTATCAACACATGGTTATAATCCCAAATTTCTTGATTTTCACCTTTTCAGTGGCAAGTATGACTTAATACTTAAAGTGATGTATTTTTTTAGCTGTTCTTTATCCATCATGAGTTTTACCATTCAGTCTTTCTTCTACTAACTTATTACCAAAAATCTATCTTTGAAGATCAGCCCCATTGGCTTTTCTTCCTTTACAGCTTCCTTTCACAGATTCCTGCAATTCTGTTCCACTTATCTAAGCAAATGACACAGAGAGCATAACTTACATTGTTGCTATTCTGAATATTTACCTGGATTCATAAGTCAACAATGTCTCGTAAACTCAAAATATTTTCTGCACAGATTTTAATTAATCGTGGGGAAGCATAAACCCTTAGTTTCTATATCATCATTCATATCAGAAGGTTGGACACATTAACTAATATGGACCTGCGGAGAAGAATCAAACAACAATGAAGCCACCTGGAGATTAAAGAAAGAATGTGGAAATGGGACAGGTTATACCCTTCTGACATGACCCCGACTGAAACTGAAAATGCACTGGAGAAAAGAGACAGGAGGTTAGCGATAATCCAAAGAAGAACTGCAGAAGGCCACACAACAGGAACTTTATGGGCGGACCTGAAGGAAAAGGTCCAGAATAGAAACCGGTGGTGAGCAGAAGTTAGAGGGGGGAACATTTCATACGAAACCCAGTATCTGCTCTCATTGTCTTCCTATACCTCTTTTTCCAACTATCTTTCCTGTTGTCACGATGTATTCCAGCTGTCTGCTTCTCATAACATGCCCATAGAAAGTGGACTACTTCTTCCTAATAAGGAGAATAGACTTCCTTTGTGCACTGCCCTCTATCAGGACATCCTCATTACTCTTTCTAGTCATCCATGGTATTTTAAACATTCTTCTGTTAAACCACATCTCTGTGGCCTCTAGCGCTTTTCCTACTTGTTTACTAATTGTCCACGACTCACTCCCATACATTACGATTGGTTCTACATAATACTAAAGAACTCTCTTTCTTAACTTCTACTGACAAAGATTTGTTGCTTAAAATCCATATTGTCATGTAACACTCATTTGGAACCCAAGGGAAAGTGAAAAGGGATTGTGTAGAGAAAACAGACTGTGAAACACCTGATAGACGATGAAGAGACACAGAACACAAATCTGTGCACGCACAATCCTGAAGATATCACGTTGTTGTCCACACGAGTTATGGTGACGCCCGTATGATCCCCTTTCTGAAGATGTACCAAACTGGAAGAGAAGAAAGACATAATTCTTTTGTGGATGAAACCTAACTCTCTTTTCCGTCTTTTACTAATGAAACTTACTTTCCTTAGCCACTTCATAAGCAACTGATGGTCACATCGAACAGATTTTCAACCCTATGAGAACGAATTGCCACTAGGAACAAATACCAATAGCCCATTGCTTGCTTTCCATGTAACACTGATACAACTTTTACTGCCCACTATTTGCCGGAGAGTTTGCTCAAACATACCCTCTTACAGGGATTGTGTAGAGACAACTCTGACCTGAAACCTATAACGATGAATACACCGTCACAGAATCCATACGGGGACATGCCTACAATCACTGAACACTGGCAACTTTGTGCAGCCACTATGCTGACATTCCATACATGTCTCGGACAACACACTAAAGTCTCCAACTTCTCTTATTTGGATTAGTCACCAGATTACATTTGCAATGACTGCGTTCACTGGCCTGTTCTGCCATGCCGACTACTAACTACACTGACCTGGTGCTCCTTTCACATCATCTGTCCTTTGCAACTAGATCACCCACAAGCAGTTTGGGTCCCCCTTTGCAAGAAGCCTGCCCCCAGCATTCACATGCTCTTGCAGCAATGGTTTCTATGACAATTTGTTTCACATGATGAGGTTGTCAGCCCTATGAGGTTGTCAGCCCTATGAGGTTGCCAGCCCTATGCACAGCCTCAGATTAGTTGCCTTGTACAACATGCCCGAGGGTGGTAGTCGTCCTTTTCTTTGTCTCTTCACAGACTCCTCTGGAACAATACAGCAATAATTATACAATAATAATTATTACTAACCTGAACAGTTCTTCCCTGCGTCACCCACAAACAGATTTTAATATTTTTCACATAACATAAATACCCCAAGATATTTAATTACTCTGTTAATAAACAATTTTATTTTTCATTATGCACGATATGTTGATTAAAAGGTCGTGATTTTATACGTAATATATTCATCTACAGCATGCATTTAAAACTGAATGTGGAAGATCTAAACATGAACTCATATTACCTAATAATGCAAGTCATATCATGCAACACTTTTAACTAATGTTTTTGTTTATTTGAGCGTCCGACTGGCAGAGTGGTTACAGTATGTCTCTTGTGGCACAGGTGCCAGGTTCAAAACATTGTGGCATCACGTCCAGTCTACCCAACTGGTACACCAATTAAATATTGCTGAGGTACTGAATGACCTCTGCTCTAGTTCACACTCGCTCTAATTGAGTTGACAGAAACAGATTCTGTGAAAGCAGCAATGGGCAACGCTATCCGTCAGCAATAAAAGGCAGCAATAAGCAACCCCAAATGCCACGAGGAACAAGGGAGCTGGTCAACCCACCTCTAACCCCACCTCCTGAAGCTAGACTTTAGTATCGTGTTTATTCTAAAAAGTACTCATACTTTCTAAACCCTCCTCCACTTTACTCCCCTATGGCAGTATCTGCAATATGACTAACTTGACCTTTTATTTTAAATTTAAACTAATTATAAAAACAAAGGGTAAAGGATCACGTTTACAAAACAGCCCATTGAGCAGCAATATTTGGGAATAATGGTGTTAAGGGTTGCCCCATATTTTTCTTGACCATTCGGCAACACTAAAGGGGTGAAGTGAGTCAGTCCATCACGCCGGCCGCTCAAAGATTCACGCACACCTCGGATAAAAAAAACAAAAACCTTCCCAGAGTTGCTCTGGTACGTAATTCATGAGGCTGGGTCGACCCCAGAACTGATTATAGTATAAAATTAATGTCAGTATTTGTGAAAACAGAGCTGTCATGGGAAAGAACTCACAACTTTGTTTGACTTTTTCTTAGCCAGCAGATCTGGCAATCGTTTGATGTCAGCTATGGCATCAATCAAGTGGGTCTTGCCAATATCATTCACAATGGTTGCCAGTTGAACAAGCGTTGGTGAAAACTCAACCTGAAATGATTAGAACTACTCAACTTGAAGATGAAAACAACAATGGTCAATATTTACAGGAATGAAAAGAAAATTAATGAAGGGGATCAAAATTAGACAGCTAAAATATTTTGGCCAAGTAAAAAGACATAACACCTTACTGAAGACCATAATAATAGAACAAAACAGGAAGATGACAAATCAGAGTATGGACATGGACAAAGCAAGTAAATGAAAAACGCAACCAGAGATGAAATAGAAAACCAAGACATTGAAAGACAGAAAATGCAAAAAAAGCAGATACACCTTACTGGTACCAGCAAAGAAGTTGCAAGATGGAAAGACAGCAAGATGGAACATCAGAGAGATGGAGCAATGGAAAAGTCCGAACCATTGCAGCCGATCTTAAACCGAGTGATGGTGTGGCAAATATACATTGAAGATGGCACATGATGATGATGTTGAAAATAACTTTCATCAAATTATGTATATGTGTATACATCTGCATACAGAACCATGTTCAATATACATACAAGCACCTCCGATCTTTTAAATATGAAGATGGGAACAGAATGATATGAAAATAACTTTCATCAAATTATGTATATGTGTATACATATATACATACATATACAAGATATGTTCTTGTTTTTAGATCTGACAGCTGTACACACTTTCTGGTTAGGTTTTTCACCTAATTATGAAGCCTTTACAGTTTCATTTGCCCACAAAAACACCAGCGTGCAGTATCTAAAAAGTGTAAAGTAGATTGTTAAAGGGCCTAAACACGTGACTCCCCCAACTCCTGATGATGATCAGATTTGCCTCCTGTGTGTGCTCCAGATTAAGTTCCCTATCATATCATGCTTGAAGATTTGTACAAAATGTGCTCAATACAAACAAGGAAAAAGCAGTAAACAAGAACTTATGCAAAAGCATGGGCAAAAAAAAAATGTTCTTTTGTTGACTTAAAGAACAAAACTGTCATTGTATGGTTTTTTTTTCTGTCTGTATATAGGTTTTTTTTATTTTTTTTGTACAGGTTTTTCTGATTTTTGTACACATTTTTCATCTCCGGGAGTAGTGACATAGTTGTAAAGGAAAATGAAAGAGGATTAATAAAACTTGAAATTATGACAAAACAAAACACAATTAGTCCAAATATGAAGGCCCTGAAAACTGGATTCCCATTGCAAAGATCTGAGAAAATCGGCTCCGAGTACTGGCCTTTAGTCCTTTAAGAGTTAAGAATGGCAACTAAAGCACGTCAAGAAAAAAACTAGAAGCTACAAAATTAACTCTTTCAGTCACAAGCAAAAAAGTGGGTTTGGCCCAAGCAAAAATGGCCACCCCAGTGCGTTTTTATTGTTGTTGTTTGGAAATAATTTTTAAAAATGTTCATATGCATAAATAACTTTGTTGTTGTATATGAAACTGAAGGTAATTGGATGTACTTTACTCTTGTGCTACAAGTATAAAAGCTTTCATTGAAAAATGATTAGTTATTCAAGGTAAAATGGAGGATATGCGCTTTAAAAAAATGATTAGTTATTCAAGGTAAAATGGAGGATATGCGCTTAAAAAAATCGCTTTAAAAATCTAAAATAAATATCTCAAAACAGAAACACGTTCACTCTTAAACACGTGCGGTATTTAAAAGAATGTACTTGCAGTCGGAAATGACGTTTTGGGTGGTTTGTGGGTAGTTATAATTAGAAACAGTCTCAAACAGAGGCACATATCCTAAAGGCTTTTTAAAGTCGATTGGGCCAAGCGCGTCTAACCCCTGAGCCTTTATAAAGTCGATTGGGACTTAAAGAGTTAAAGAAAAAAATTGAATTATGTTTAGAAAATATAGAGAATAAAATGGTTTGGATATTTTGTCAAGTAGCAAACAAGTCAGTTAGCATTATGTAGCTTCAACATTAAACTATCAGTAAACAGGGCATGAGGAAGAGAATGGAAAAAATAATCAATGCAGTTAGTAAAGTAAACACAAGAACTGACTTAGTCATCACACAAAATGATTGAATACTTCAGGGTATCAACATGCTTGCCATGCTGCTTGATGGCAGCAGAAGAATAATTACAAGAAGAAAGGACTGATATATATTTGATAATGCACTCTAATAACTGACAGTAAGTAATGTATCCGGGTGTGGATGCTGGCAACAGGTAGTATACGAGTGTAAAATTGTGACAGATAACATATGAATGAAGAAAGTGTTGGATGACAGATAACACTGAAGTGCAGAAATTATAGCTGATAGATAATACCTGAGTGTAGAAACCGTGATACTTACATAAGATTAGGGCTGGGATCTTTAAGGATTAATTAATCGAGACATTGGCAAATATTTTTTTTTGATTGGTTAACTGATAAAAATATTTATATCGATTATTCCTTTTTTTTAAAGTGTATTTATGTTTTTTTGTTTAAATACGAGAGCATCTGCTATGTTAGAGGTTTGCGATATGGAAATTAGGCAAGTATGGTCAATAATAATAAATTGTTTGGTTGTAACTTTTCAGTATTTTCATTACTTTATCAGGACAATGTTGCCTTATAACAAGTAAAATAAATAAAGTCCTTAGCGATTTAAAAAAAAAAAATGCTATTTATGATTTCTTTATTTATCAAATTGTTTGAAACTGATCGATTAATCTTCGATTAAAGAAATTCACTTAATTAAGATGTTTTTAATTGATCCCAGCCCTACTTAAGATAGTATATACTGCTACAAGTAACATCAGAATTTGTAAATTGTGGCATGATAGACACTATCTCAATACATAAGCTGTAATGGTAGTAGTCACTCTGACTATGATGGTGATTCCAGTATAACAGGTTCAGACTACAACTAAGAACAGGATATTTAATAAAATGGGAACCCTACTGTGGAAAATGTCTTAAGCAAAACCATCATCACACATTATGTGGTAACATGCAACAAATATGAACAGCAAAGAACCTCACAGTATTCTTGGAGGCACAAAACTCATCATCACCATCGCTAGAAATTGTATTAGAAATTGTCCTACCGAATCAGCTACACAACATAATAAAATTGTATACAGTTGACATTCAAAAATCCGGCAACCTCCGGACCTGAGGAGTGCCGGATTGTTGAAAATGCCGGATTTTTTCTGGTTATATATGCTGTATATATTTAACAGAAAATGACTACCTGTACAGTCCTTTAAAGAAAGAAAATTAAAAACTAAATGATCTGCGATCGAAAATGCACGATGTTTACGTTTTACACCACTTCTTTTATTTGCTGAATCCTTAATGGGGGCTATACAGCAGCAAATAAATGATAAAATGAGAAGGAATGAGCAGGAATTCCTGTTAACACGTGCAAGCAAGACCCAACAGCTGCATCAAAACATACACGGCTCCAGAAAACAGTGGCGCGCCAACGCAGTAAATTAAAAAATGCGCTCCAAAATCCATGCCGGAAATCTGAAGGAACCGGATTATCGATGGCCGGATTTTTGAATGTCAACTGTACTACCAAAACAAGAATTATATGAGGCAGCTACACAACATGATAAAATTGTATACTACCAAAACAAGAATTAACATACCTGAGCAAATAAGATTGATTAAGGACAAACAAAAACATGTTTTAAAAAAAACAATATTCCCCTTCCAATTTCAGTAAGAGAAGTAAAATAAACTACCAAACCTAAAAAATCAACAAATACCCTACAGATACATTTGAGATAATTTAAACTGAAATAAAAAAAAAAAAATAAGGAAAAGATTCAGTAAAACAATGTTTACAAATACCTGAAACCACAACAGGGTAAAGAGAGATTAAACTAACACACAGTGAAGTGGATATAACATAAACAATACAGACATTAGGAAACATCACAACAAATGCCAGAGAACTTGCAGCAATACGAGAAAAACAACTATAGTCTGTTCGGAAATTCGTGCCCACAGAAAGCGTCAATTTTCTCCAAAATAGTTTGTTGTATGGACATGAATTTTTGCATGCAGTCTTAGACTTTCCATGCAGTTAAGATTTTGCGATCATTACATCTACAGCTGTCGCAAAATTTGCAAAACGGCGATTTTCTTTGATCTTCTTGGAACATTTGCCTAAATCTGCCCGTAACATTAATTCTTACAGTAAATCACAACATTTGTGCGACAAGACGGTTCAAAGGCGTGTCCTAAATGTGTGATTGGTTGTTCACGTGATTTTGATACAAGGAATGATGTTCTGATAATGAACCATGATAGCAGTAAATCATCAGGAAGCTATGACAAATCGTAACTGTTTATGTGTTATTATAGATTGGCATATGAAATTAGTTTATCACAAACTAAGGAATGCGATCGACATGCCTCATTCCGAATCGGACGACTCCAATAAGTTCACAACAGTTATTGGTTGGATAAACTGCAAGCCATCTCGCTGCCAGTAATCTTCTTCTTGTAGCACGTGTTCTTCACATTTAGCCCAGTACTCTGTGTCTATTCGTGAAAGGGCCTCACAAGTCATGTCTTTAACATCGCACATTTTAAAAGTGGTGTTCTGGGCGGCCACTTGCCCTTTAACTCTAGCCCAAACCAGCTCTATTGGGTTAAGGTGAGAATGGTAAGGTGGGAGTCGAAGAGAAACATGACCCTGCTCTTGGATGATTTTATCAATCAGATACACTTTTGTCTTATTCCTCTGTCTCACAAGCTGCAACAACTCTGGTTTTAAATAGCTGTTGTCAGCGAAGATGTTTTCATTCACAAGCCACCTCCTGATTTCGTCTTTCGTGCTTGCCGAAGTGGGAGTTTTATCCTCCTGCGCTGGAACATTATGATAGGACGCATTATTCATCAACAGGCAAGACGGCCTATCTAGAGTCGGGAGGAGTGTATTCACTATCCAATCTCGAAAATTTCCCATTCATTTCACTGTGGTAGTCCCTACCATCTACAGACTTTGATAGAAAAATAAGCTCTGCATCACGGACAAGCCCATTCTGTCTGCTGCCAGCATGTGCTAATATAATGCGTTGCCCTTTGCTGCTGGGAATTTTCCTTCTATGGTCTCCGTCAACAGATTGCCATTCTTTCTCGTTTGTATGATGAGCATTAACCCAAGATTCATCCAAATACACTGTATCATAGCTGTCTTGCCTTCTCTCATGAATCTGCCTAAGGTATTTGCTTCGAGCTGCAACCAGATGTGGTTTTTCACATAAAAAATTCCTTCCGCAAGACGTTTTTCTAAAAGTGAAGCCGAAACTTCTGAAAAGTTGCCAAAGAGTTGTTTTTGAGACGTTAATATCGCATTCTGCTTGCAGCCGATTTTTCAGCATGCAGAGAGTAACAAGTTGATTGGCATTAAACATCTTCAAAATCAAACGTCTAATGACATCCTTGTCAAAATCATCAATTTTTTTCTTCCTCCCTTGCTTAACCGCAGCCTCTGTACAATCACCGTCCTGTTGTATCCAACGTCGAAAAGATCTTCTATCCACACCCAGGGCCTTTCATGTTCTCCTACCTGGTTCTTGGAGGTCGTGGTATAAACAACCCATCTTAGCCTCTCTGCGAAAATGCCTGTACAATATAACAGTTACTTTCTGCAAAGTGATAAATTTGCATTTCAGATTCATTGCGCTTTTCATAATTATGCAGTTTAGTTTATTAATATATTATAAGCTGGTGTCATTTTGTTTCGTTGCAGCCAACTCATTGCAATTAGCATACGCCGCTGAAATAGCGTTACTCGCGACTGTGTGCAATAGGTGCGCACTGGTGCGGACATGTAGTCACTACACTAATTCAAACAAAAAAAATATTGAATAGCACATTTCATCGCTTGTGCTGTGCTGCAACAAAAATTAAGTGCGCATTTTTTGAACGAATCTTGTAACTTTCCTGTAGAACTAATAAAAATTAACCCAGACAATGGTAAGAGTTTTTTTATATAACTTAAAGAAGAAAATTCGAACATGACATAAGTTTTGTAAGGGCAAAAAATATATTAATAACTGCATTGATATCAGTAGGGCACGTTGCAAATTTCAATAACATCCGTCAAGGGGTTGCAAACTTACAACGTTCAATGTGTGGGCACGAATTTCCGAACAGACAATAATGTAATATACGTTTATAGATCAAAGAACACTAAAGAGGTAGGTAGCTCCATAGCAGTTACTGCCGTAGAGGAGTGAAATGTTAGAGACTACACCGCACTAGGTCCAGCATCGAGAGGATCAGTTCCCTTCCTCTCTGTCTTTTCCTTCCCTTACTCAGTCAGGTATCCATTTACATCTGGGTAGACTGGAACGTGTAGGTACAGTGAATCGAACGCAGCACTCTAACCACTCTGTTAATCAGATGCTCCAAAGAACACTACATACTAAAATTATAACCCACATGGGCTAGCACCAGGCATTCTACGTATAAGATAAACAAACACCAGTTTTCTTAAGCTTGGACAAAAAAAAAAGAAACCAAGAAACTGAAATTACACCCGAGTTTAGAAACTGTGATGACAGACGACAGCAAGTGCAGAGATTGTGACAGATAGTAGCTAAAATCTAAAAGTAAAAGATGTGATAGTCGTGGCAGCAATGACCAGTGATGGCTACAGCAGTACAACAATGGCAACTGATACCAGTGATATGAGGTGTCATTTTGATTGTGGTTTATGTAGCAGCACTATCAATGATGCCCATTCTAGTTCACAGGGGTCTCTGAAGACATAATGAAAGAATAGGCTACCGTAACTTCAGGCATGTCATACAAGGTGACTAATATAAGGTTGTGCAAATAGGGCTGGAAACCCATCAGATGAAATAAATAGCTACAGAAACCACTGCATGTGAATGCTTGGAGCAGGCTTCCTACAAGGGGCCTAGCTGAAGTGGTGGCTCCATGCCCCACAGAGAGCGTGAAGCAAAATGGTGATGATCACTAACAACAGTGGCGATGATAAATAGCAGGCAGTGGAAGTTATGGTGGTCAAACAACTTACATATGCTAAGTTATGATAAGCAATCCACACTTTTTGGAATGCTATGAGAATAAAGTTACACGATGCTGAGACAACAGACACAAGGATAACAAAGACAGAGTGACATACTTGCACTGGAAGAAGTTAACAACAGAACAGATAATGGCACCAGGAACAGGTTTAGTTTGCTTTGATTTTAAGGACCATCCTCATTGCACATGGACAACTCCATCAATGCTCCAATCTTGTCCCTTAGATCACACAAGGAGGATCATAGCACAGTGCACAAACTCTGTAGCATCGGAGAGGATCCCAATGCGTGTGTTTACAGGAATCACACATTCTATAAATATTTTTGTGGCATGTTTTCCTAATTTTGTTAATTTTGCCAGGGCAGTGGCCATATGGCCTACTCTTTATGATTTCCAACTGCCAAGGAATTTTTAATGAGCAAAACTTGCACACGGGACCTCCTACATTATTGCCCTTAGCCTAGAAGGCTAGACATCCAATCTCACTACCCAGGAGATCAGGTGGAGTATGACATCATTAGGACCCACTGGTTCCAAAAAAACTTCATGAAATTAATTCCTGTACTGGGAACCGAACCCATTTCCATTAGAATTAAAGGCAGACCCCCCTACTAGGAACAGGAAGTTATGGAGAAGACAAACATGCCAGCTGGCACTGAACCTGAAACTGCAAGAAAATAAAGATGGCTTTAGTAGAAAAATGAGATGACAGTGGCAGACATAGGATGTAGCAATCCAAGACAGCGAGACTGCAGTTTACCGTGTTGTTTTCCAGTACTACCCTGAGCTTGAACAGAGGGTTGGGTGCTGATTTACCATCTCCATTAATGGCTTTTAATAGCTGTTGAAGGGACCACTTGACGTTCAGTCTAAAAAAATAAGTTAGTTTTGTAAAAGGCTAATGACATACTTTGGAGTCATGGCAAAAACTTCAAAGATATATGGATTGCACTCTTTTTTTCCCACAAGCACACACATGCATGTGTACACACATGTGCGCCCAAAAAAGCATACATACCTTAGCACATATCAAACAGACAAGTACAAAAAAACCTAAGCATTCAGTGTCAAGAATGGCTTGCAAGGCAATATTTTTTTTTTTATGGCGTCCACCACCTGTGCTCCACAGGGAGCTAAGTGTTGTGTTTACAACTTCAGGGAGAGCAAGATGGGATGTTTATATGCGATCCCATTGGTTGGTCTGATTGTTGTTAGTAGGTTGTGAATCTTTTTTCACCTCATTTTAGGAGTGTTAGTGAATACAGTGAGAAGAACCTTTATGATTTTCACGGGAATGAGTGTGACGAGTTGAGAGCAAAGTAGTTGGCTGCTAGCTTTTAAGAGAGTAGGTTTGTAAAGTAGCTAATGTTTCCTAAATTGGCTGTCAAAAGAAAGGACATTACAGCATTAAACAACCTCTGAAGGACCGAGGATTAGAATGGAACCAGGCCAGGAGGAAGACAGCCAATAGGATAGTCTGGCACTCTCTCTTCCACACCTCTACACCTCACGGTAGAAGGGGAACGACTAAGTAAGAAAGGACATTAATAAGCATACCTGGAATTATTGGTCAAGGTGTTAATCAGTGTTTAGGCTTATTTTCTACAATGGGAGATTGGGGGGGGGGGGGGGGGGGGGGGGGGGGGGGAGAGGAGAGAGAGAGAGAGAGAGAGGGATGGAGAAAGAGGGTTAGCATGGATATGCAGTGGTCATATCAGCCATATCAGCAAGTCGTAAAAATCATACAGCTCTTCAACTTTCATCAAAATGTTTAGAACAGCTCTGCTCATGCAGCATCACTTAAGTGCATGACATGACCCATCAGCCTCGAGTTGGAGACAATATGTTCAACACTATTATTCTATTCCCACAGAATTAATATAACATCTCTGCCTTTCAAGCGTTTTTATTTTTTTGGTTGTTTGTTTGGTTTTTTTTTTTTTGGCAACAGTACACACATCCTAGCTCACACTACTGTCAAGTTTGCAGTTATTAATGGAGTTGTGGGAGAGATGTAAACATGGTAAACAACATGGCAGTGTACATGGTGGCTGATCTTATGAAGGGATTATTTTTACTGCAAATATCGAGGTTAAAGTTGAAAGACTGTACAGTGTTAAACATATCTTGGGACCCCAAGATGCAGCAATAGTGAATGCAGTCAGCGACCCATAGCTGTACTGCTTGCATCAGGACCAGCGAACCAGAGCTGGTCAAGACCGCACTCCACCTCCATGTGGTGGTCCTGGAAACAGTCTGCAGCAGTGCAGTCTGGCTGAGTGAGTGCGGATCGCAATGGGAAGGCAAACCCGGTCCCTAAAAAATGCCGTACTGAAGTCGGATGTGTCGACCGAAAGGTGCAGATATCACAGCTTAGGCGTAAACAGACACAACGCAACCACCGTCCTTTTCAGGGCGAACGAAGAAGAAGAAACATATGCTTTCGTCATGAAATATATGTAATGCTCTCGTCAATAATTATACTGGTCTGTGATATCACTGTCATGGTGAACAGAGGATTTAAAAAATTTTCACGTATAGCATGGTCAGTCATGGCTGCCACCAACAAAACATGCATCTGCCGCTCACAGATAATTTTGTAGCTTTGTGACTGTAATTTCATTGTGAAAATGTCAAAAACAAAGCTACAGATATCCTTATTGGTCACAGTGAGAAAAATTAAAGAATGCATCTCTGTCTGACTGTACAATCACTCAGGGAGACAGTTCTCTGTGCAGAGTGGATCCCTGTGGTTCTTTCAATCATCTAGACCAGCAATTTTCAACCTGTTCGCCGCGGCTGGGTTTTCAGCAGTGGCTGTCATAAAAAAGAAGTTCAGATCAAGACTTGATGTGGAGAAGGAAATGAGGGTAGCTGTATCTCAATTGGTGCCAAAATTTGACAAGCTGTGTAACAACAAGCAAGCTCAAGTTTTACACTGAGGTGACTGGTACTTTATTCATCATATTTTTTTTTAGTTTTAGTGTACAAGTTTTTTGTTATGGAGATTGAATCATGAGTGCAGTATATCAGTGAATGATTTACAGACAAAAATATTAAAAAATGTTAGAAAGAAACTACTTTATCTCTGCTGTTTTCTTTTATATAGTAAGGGTTTTCAAAGTGTACTTTGTGTATATTTTGTCTTGTACATGTAATTTTTTCAGATTGTCCAATTGCATTTTTTTTAAAATTACATTTTAAAAATTACATTGTTTAAAAGCCTTTCCAAAGCTCTCCTGCTAAAAAAAAGTTAGACTAAATGTCGAAACATCACTAGAGTTTTTACCAGTTATCCCACAGGGGAGCTGCAGAAAGAATGTAGTTGGTCAGGGGAGCTATGGACTCAAAAAGGTTGAAAACCGCTGATCTAGACGATTCAGCAGCAGCCCAAGTTATGCCCTTGGATAAGAAGGCCAACAGTGGCATTAGCATACTGATTGCTGACCCATGTTCATTGCAAGAGCATGGCTTTCTTTGAGACCTCTCTTATATAGTACATGTACCATATTACTATTCTGAATTATGTCTGGCCCCTGAGGTTTTGGATAAAAGGCTGTGGGCCTGTACTGATAAAGGTGACAAAAAAAAAAAGGAACTAAATCACTTAAAATTAACAGAATTACTAGTTGTCTGACATGGACAACCTACGCTAAGCAAGAAATAAGGCTCAGTACATTCCATCTACAGTGTCACGTCACATTCTCGGTATTTCATGGAAGGACAAAGTGACAATTGTCGAGATGCTGTCATGTGCTGGCCTTCAAAGCATGTGAACATTGCACAAACTACGCTGGCTTGGCTATGACAGCCGCACAGAAGATGGTCGCATCCCCAAAAATATCTTCTACGGACAACTGGGGCAAAAGAACAGCTGGGCGACCACAGATGAGGTTGAAAGATGTGTGCAAGAGAGACAAGAGGGCACTGGACATAAATCCAGCAATCTGGGAGGATGAAGTTGCTGATCCACCATGTATGTCGCCACCTCAGATTGGGCAAAAAGAAGCTGTCACGGAAAGGAGACGGAGAGAAGAAAACACCGAAAGGAACAACAGGAAAAATTAAAGCAGCTGAGGGCTGTTACCTCGGGTGGTGGGGGGGGGGGGGGGTGGGTGGGGGGGGGGGGGGGGGGGGGGGGGGGGGGAGGGGGGGGGGGAGGGGGTGGGGGGGGGGGGGCGGGGGGGGGGGGAGGGGGGGGGGGGGGGGCATTCCCATAGTCAATTATGACTGAAGGGGGGACACTCACTGCAGATACGGAGCAAAGGATTCAGGCTTCCGAGTATAAATGTTATAGAAGAATTTTGCACATTTGCTATAAAGAGCACAAAACAAATGTCTGTTAGAAAGAAAATAAACACGTATGCAGGCCACCAAGAACCACTTTTGTCAGTAGTGAAACGTCGAAAGCTTCCCTGGTTTGGGCATGTAACTCGTCATAACTCCCTTTCGAAAACAATTCTCCAGGGAACAGTCGAAGATAAACGGAGAAGAGGAAGGCAAAGAAAATCCTTGGCTGATAACATCAAAGAATAGGCAAGATTAATGCACGGTGTTTCCACACTTGTACGCATTGCTGAGGATAGAGAGGAGTGGAGGACCCTGTCTGCTGATGCTTCCACCATGGCACCCCTATGACCCATGACAGGTTACGATGATATTATTACTAGCTGTGTATAATCTACATTCTTTAACCATATCTGCTGTATGTAATAATTGTGTATAATCTACATTCTTTAACCATATCTGCTGTATGTAATAATTGTGTATAATCTACATTCTTTAACCATATCTGCAGTGTGTATTGTCAAGTCTTCGGCATCCCACCAAATGAGAAGAAATAAGCACCTAAACTGATGTGCATATGTGTGCTGCTTTAAAAAGCTATCAGACAGCAAGAATATTCTAAAGGACACTAGGTTTCCCTGCCCAGACAACACAGAAAAGAGAATAAGATGAAATAAAACTGAAAAATAAATTATAATGACACAATTATCATAGGAAAAATACAGCAGAGAAACAAATTAAAAACTGACTACCATAATGTAGCCTACAACAAATACAAGAAGAATATAAGTTAACAAAACAAATTGAACTAAATGAAAAAATAAATTAAGAAAAATAATTAAAGACAAGAAAAGGAAGAAATGTGTAAATGAAAAAAAAAAATTAAGACAAAAATTAAAGACTCGAAATGAAAGAATATACTGCAAGGTTATAGAAAAACCAGAAGAAAAATTATATCATCAAGATTAAAGCAAATTAATTGTTACAGTAATACATGATTACTCAAAACGGAAGTACCTGAAAGCCTCCTCTATCATTCTATCCATCTTCTCTGTGTAATTAAGCCAGTGCAGCTGGACCTCTGGTCCATCGAGCTTGTACACTTCATACGACTGACGCAGAGTTGCGAGGATGGACTCGTGTGTTTCTTTCAGCTCTTTTATTACACCTTCTCTGTGCTGAGCCTAGGACCAGTAGTAAATGTATGTCAGCTTTACAAACTTTATATTTCATGGAAGGACAAATGTTAAGATGCTGTCACGTGTTGGCCTTAAAAAATGTATACACTGCTTAGACAGCGTAGACTACGCTGGCCTGGCCATGTTCATCACATGGAAAATGGACGCATCTCGAAAAATATCTTCCACAGTCAACTGGCAGATGGCAAAAGAACAGTTGGGTGACCACAGCTGAGGTTCAAAGATATGTGCAAGAGAGATATGAAGGTACTGGACATAAATCCAGCAGCCTGTGAGGATGAAACTACCAACTGTACCAAGTGGCGATGCTCCCTATGGCGCCACCTCAGATTGGGCAAAAAGACACTCTCACAACAGGCAAAAGAGCAAACAACATGCCGAAAGGAACACCAGGTTAAAAAGCAGCTGAGGGCTTCACCTGAGGGGCACATTTCCAAAGTCAGTTATGACTGAAGGAGCTATTACTACTACTACTACTGTACTACAACTACTAATACTACCACTACTACTACTACTAATATTACAGATAGGAAACTCTATAAAGAGCGATACAACAAGAGGCAATCTAATCATCAGAAGAGGTCCCCAGTCAATCAAGTGCTTCAGCCCCTTAATCTCCTTTACAACCTAAGGGGGGCAGGCCCACCTAGGTCATGACTCCCAAGTGTCAGCCTCCTGTTTTCTAGTGCATTAACTCGTTCTAACCCAGGCATTTTTTCGGTTTTACCCAGGACCCAACATGCAGACATTTTTTTTTCTACAAGTGATGTTTTAAAAATAGGCAGTAGACACATATATTAATTTAGTAGATATATGTATTATGCATCAAACTTTAGGAAATTGGCTGCAGAATGTTGTGACATACTGTTGAGTTCTTATGTGATGCTATAATTGTTTGTTATATCTTGTGAAGTGTAGAAACAATAAAAAATAAAAAATGAATAAAAATTATGCACACACACGTAAATATTTCAGCTGTACTTAATTCCTTGGTAGTAAAACACCAAGAATTGAAACGTATGTCCAGTAGACAACTAATTCAAGAAGTTTGATTAAAAAAACAAATGAAAATTGTAATTTATTTTAAAAATTGTAGCGAAGTCACATATCGCTGAACTGGAATCTCACTTACACATTCCTGTCCCATGCAAATTAACTTAATTTATTACTTAAAAATATCACGTTTGTTCAAGGTTATTATCACTACCCGATATTGCTAAAACTCATTTCAAAATTATATATTGAGGTTGATTCGTTAATAGTTTATGAGTGTTATGTATGTGGCTGCACTACATGTAAACAAATAACCATATGACGTCATTAATTTATAAAAGTATGCACAAACTAAGCACCAATATAATTATTTCGCTACCAGTTCAAAATACGATGTCTACAGGAAGTGTTTACATGATATGAACACTCTATGGCCACTTATTTTCTAATTTTTTGTTCAATTTCGAAATCTTATAAACCAAGCGTACCACGCGGCCTGTGGCTAGATCCAAAGCACCTCTAGCAATGGATATAAAACACACAATTGTAATTTCATAAATTTTTTTTCGCTAACAAACGTTCACACATGTGCCGGATGTAATGAAATAATTTTAAACAGGCTTATCGCCAGATATTCTATAATTTTCCGCTCAAATGCGGCATATATCACCTTGGTGTGCCATACGCCCTGGTGTAACGAAAGGCCTATCTGGCACGCCCGTTGCCCGTTTGGGCAGAATGAGTTAACCACTGAATGGGAGATAGTCTTCCTGACTGGGAGAAAAAAAAAACAAGTGAATTTGTGCATGTTTTTAATCAAAATATCTGTTTTCACTTTTTTTTGCCGTGAGGAAGGGCTTGTTCAGGAAACATCACTGCTCTAGATCAGCAGCAGCCAACCAACGAGTTGTGGGGATCTTCTTTAGACAGACTGGGCTTTGTTCACATCTAACTTCATAAAACCATGTCTCCCTTCAGGTTACAGAGTAACTGGAATTTGAAATAAGTACAGCTTGTATGTAAATGTTATCCTAGGCACACGATCTTCCTGCAATTCCACCAATAGTGCGGTGGGACGTTCAATCTCAGTGTTAACCTCCCTTCAAAGATCGTGTTCTTATCCAGGGCCGGATTAAGCCAAGAAGGGCCTTTAGGCTTTTTGGTGTTTGGGCACTCCTTCACCTTATGGAATAGCAAATCGTTCATACACCATTATGATTTTGCTGGGGTGCATTATGTCTTTTAAGCTATTTTTTTCACTGTCTTTTTAGAACATTATGAATGCGATTGCAAATATTTTCTATGTATACACAAAACTATGCATTAAAAAAATTTGTTTAACTTATGCATGAGCCCCCAAGAGCTCCGGGCCCCTAGGCTTCAGCCTACTTAGCTTAATGGATAATCCTGCTCTATTCTTATCCCAAACATTTCATGTTTATAGTGAACTTTTGTAAGCTAGATTGTGAGTTTTAAAAAAGGATTGTGGGAAAAAGTACCTTAAGTCTTGGGAATGCTGCGCTTTTAGATGCTGGTTAAAGAGGACTAGTCTGAAATTTGTCTAGCTTAAAAATCCATCCTCTTTTCCCTCTATAATACATTGAGAACTACAGAATCATTCTGTGATCTACTGGTTGATCGAGATCAACCTTATACCAACCACTGCTCTAATGCTGTTCAAGTACATTTTAAAAATTTAACATAATAAATAATCAACAACAAAAGGAACAGTAAATCATCTAACAAAGAAAAAAGTACAACAACATAGATACTAAGATGTTGTTCTTGCCTGATCCACTTCAAAATTGAGGTTTTCATAGATCATTCTGTGGTTAATCTTGACTAACAGAAGTTCACTAATCTGTACACACATGACCGAGATGTTCATATTGGCTATCTTGTATGAGTCCACCAACCTCTGGGTTAAACATGTAAAAAAAAATGTACAACAAAAAATATAGTATAATGTCACTCGGGTTTCTTCAAAGCATTTCTAGAACCTTGTTTACTTAGTCGTTCCTCTTCTACTCTGGGGTGTACTCTGGATGTTTGCCAGAGAGAGCGCCATACTGTCCTTTTGACGGTCTTCCACCTGGCCTGGTTCCAATCTAGTCCTCGGTCCCTCAAGGATTGTCTAATTTTGTCCTCCCAGCGAACTCTGGGTCGTCCTGGAGGTCTGGATCCCTGGCTCTTGGTTTCTCATATTTGTTGTGGTAGCCATCTTCTTCCATTCTGCAGACATGGCCAAATCATCGTAGTTGGGACTGTTCTACTTGCGTCAACAGGAGCTGGATTTTGAGGCCTTATATCGTCCGGTTAAGGACCATGTCTCTTCTTGTTACTTCAACCACCTTCCTCAGATACTTCACTTCTGAGGTTTGGAGCTGGCTTTTGTGGGTTGTAGTCATTGCCCGTGACCTGCATCCAAGACTGGGACATAGGTGGAGTGGTATACAACCATCTTTGTCCTCTTACCAATTTCTCTTTTGCTGAGGAATCCTTGATTTATTGCCTGAAATAGTCTCCCAGCTGCTGCTCTTTGGATAGGCAAATTTTTTTTATGCCTCCCTTCCAGTTTCTAGGTGAAACGTGTTAAAAAAAAATGTACAGTGTTAAAAAAAAATGTACAACACAAAATATTGTATAATGTCACTCGGGTTTCTTCAAAATATTCCTAGAACCTGCCATGTCTTACTGCATTATACCATACCCATCTGTGTAGAGCTTTTTAAGGGAATAGTAAGAAGCTACTGTATCGTGAAGATGTTAAGCTTCATTCTCTTTAGATTTATATATACATACATATTTTTTATCTATAAATGTTTTCCCACATAATGAGGCCAGATTTTTTTTGGGGACACTTCATGGTCAACTTCTATAGTTCTCAAAACTACAAGCCATTAATTACCTGGACAGAGGCGCATTGGAGCTGACACTCTTGGATAAAATACTCAGCAGTTTCCATGACTACCCAATTTATTCTTGTCAAGCCTGGGTGAATATTTTTATCCAAGGTGCGTATCCTCTCCCTGAACAGACCATGTTCTTCAGAGGACAATTCCGTGGTGATTCTGTAATATTACACAGCCAAGTAAACAAGGTGAAAAGCATAGGGAAAAAAGTAGCATTTAGAAAATGGGAAACATGTTCATGAATAATTCCTTGTCTTACTTAGTCACTCTTCTTCTACCCTGGGGTGTAAAGGTTTCATTCTAGTCCTTGGTCCCTCAGAGATTGTCTAATGTTGCCCTCCCAGCAAACTTTGGGTTGTCCTGGAGGTCTGGATCCCTGGGTCTTGGTTTCCCATATTTGTTGGGGTAGTTGAGTTTCTCCTATTCAGTAGGCATCTCTTCTTCTTCATGTGCCTTGCCTATTGGCGTAGGAGATCATGTCTCTCCACAACTTCCTGTCTCCAGTACAATTTATCAATTCTGCTGTTGACTTCTTTCCATGTCACGATGTTAAACTGTCCAGTATTTGCTCTCTTTTGTCTTCCCCTATCTCTTTTTCCTTCAATATTACCTGTTGTTACGATATATTCCAACTTTCCTCTTCTCATAACATGCCCAAAAAAGTGGATTACTTCTTTCTAACTTGTGAAATAAGTTTCCTTTGTGCATTGGCCTCTTTCAGGACATCCTCATTACTCTTTCTGGCTGTCCATTGTATTTTTAACACATTAACTACCGAATTGAAAAACACACTGTGGACGAATTAAATTTTTTTCCCATTTTCATCCTGTAGGTGTTTGCACAAAGTAAGCTGTAGTTTTCGTAATTGATTACAGATTTTTATAAATTACACGTCATTTTAAAGATAAATGAATGTACTATTACAATAAACACCGGTTGTAACTCTAATAGAGGTTGTTGCTATTTCAAGGCCCTCCGATGGCCGAGGACTTGCAATATTTTCACAATAACAATTGCTTGCGCCCCATATCTATCAAAATCACAATTTCAATTAATGTGCACACCGTTTTCACTCTTGTCCTCGTCGCTAGATCTATCAGTCAATTGTTGAAACACGTTTCTATCCTATTCAGCTGTTAGACAAGATGTACATGCATTTTTTGTAGTCCTATCACTAGTTGCCACGGTAAACAGTTTTACAAGATTTGGTAACTAACCCAAAACGCTGAAAAATATGAACATAATATCAATTTTCCAGTGTTCTACAACAACCATGCTTTGGGGATTTGTTTTCCGGTGGCAACTTAAAATCTCAAACCAGATCAGAAAGTGTTTCAGTACATTTTTCATTCGTTTTATTACTAAAATTAGATTGGCGCTCTGAGCGGCTTGCGGTCAAAATGTGATTATTTTGTGAGCCGCTGACAGCGGCTTGCGGTAGTTAATGTGTTAACATTCTTCTGCAAAACTACATCTATGCGGCCTCTAGTGCCTTCCCTACTTGTTTACTAACTGTCCATGACTCACTCCCATATATCAGGACTGGTTCTATATAACACTGAAGAACTCCCTTACTTTCTATGACAAAGAATTGTTGCATAATATACTCTTCATTTTATAGAATGCTGCTTTTACCTGAGCTATTCTGCTTTTCACTTCTGAGATGCATCGTCAATCGGTTGTTATTAATGTGCCCAAGTATTTGAATTACTTACTTTAACACTGTTCCACTTACTTTGATAGTGCATTCTAGGGAAGCCCTTTTCTTTGAGACGACCATTACTTCTGTCTTTTTGCTATTAAGGCTAAGGCCTGTATTTTCACTTTCTATCACTATTGTATCAACCATTTCCTGCAGCTCCTTTTTCACTTTTTGTTATTAAGACTGTATCGTCAGCTTATCTCGTTGTTTATATTATATTCGCTAAATGTTATTCCTGGCATATCCTCTGATATCTCAGTATATTTTCACTGTACAGATTGAACAGATTCGTTGACAGCATTCATGTGTAGACATGGCCAAACCATTGTAGTTGGGACTGTTCCACCTAGGTCAGCAGGGGCTGGATTTTGAGGCCATGATGTATTGTCTGGTTGAAGACCAGGTTTCTTCAACCACCGTCCTCAGATTCATAGTCAGTAAGTAAAAAGCCCTGCATAGTTTGCCAGTAAGTAAAAAGCCCCGCATAGTTCACCAGTAAGTAAAAAGCCCATAGTTCACCAGTAAGTAAAAAGCCCCTGTCTAATTCACCAGTAAGTAAAAAGCCCCACATAGTTCACCAGTAAGTAAAAAGCCCAGCGTAGTTCACCAGTAAGAAAAAAGCCCTTACGTATTTCACCAGTAAGTAAATATCTCCACATAGTTCACCAGTAAGTAAAAGCCCCGTGTAGTTCACCAGTAAGTAAAGAGCCCAACGTAGTTCACCAGTAAGTAAAAAGCCCCGCATAGTTCACCAGTAAGTAAAAATCCCAGCATAGTTCACAGTAGGTAACAAGCCCAAAATAGTTCACAGTAGGTAAAAAGCCCAACATAGTTCACCAGTAAGTAAAAAGCCCCACATAGTTCACCAGTAAGTAAAAATCCCAGCATAGTTCACAGTAGGTAACAAGCCCCGCGTAGTTCACCAGTAAGTAAAAAGCCCCGCATAGTTCACCACTAAGTAAAAAGCCCCACATAGTTCACCAGTAAGTAAAAAGCCCCCATGTAGTTCCCCAGCAAGTGAAAAGCCCTGTGTAGTTTATCAGTAAGTAAAGAGCCCTGCATAGTTCACCAGTAAGTAAAAATCCCAGCATTGTTCACAGTAAGTAAAAAGCCCTGCGTAGTTTACCAGTAAGTAAAAAGCCCAGTGTAGTTCACCAGTAAGTAAAAAGCCCCGCATAGTTCACCAGTAAGTAAAAAGCACTGAATAGTTCACCAGTAAGTAAAAAGCCCAGCATAGTTCACCAGTAAGTAAAAAGCACTGAATAGTTCACCAGTAAGTAAAAAGCCCAGCACAGTTCACCAGTAAGTAAAAAGCCCAGCACAGTTCACCAGTAAGTAAAAAGCACTGAATAGTTCACCAGTAAGTAAAAAGCACTGAATAGTTCACCAGTAAGTAAAAAGCCCAGCACAGTTCACCAGTAAGTAAAAAGCCCAGCACAGTTCACCAGTAAGTAAAAAGCCCAGCATAGTTCACAGTAAGTAAAAAGCCCCGTGTAGTTCACCAGTAAGTAAAAAGCCCAGCATAGTTCACCAGCAAGTAAAAAGCCCAGCATAGTTCACCAGTAAGTAAAAAGCCCCCATGTAGTTCCCCCAGGGATGAGACAAAACATGTAGGACTACTGCTTCTGCAGGCATGTCATTTGAGGCAACATATGAGGTTCTGTATGGGGTAGCAATCTTATCACATAAAACAAATTGCTAGAGAAACCACTGCTGCATGTGCACATGTAGATATCTTAGAAAGGGGCCAGGTGCAGTGGTGGCTCCAGGCTTCATAAGGAGCACACACACAAAAAATTTGGATGAATAAGTAAGAAAAGAGCTCTCCAGCATTACATTGGGCCAGTACTCTTTTATGGAAGTCAAGTATGGACAGCGAAAAAAAATGAATGCAGCGGTATGATATGTTTCTTAGAAGGGTGATGAAAAAAAAACTTTGATAGCTAAGAAATTTAATGAGGTCTTCAGGGAAACTGGAGAAGTTAAGAACCATCGGTACAAAGTTAAGGAAAAGACAGCCATAATTTATAAAACATTTATGGCTAGAGGTAAATTAAAACACATTAACTATCAAACTGAAAAACACACTATGGCATAATTAAATTCTGTTGCCATCTTCATTCTGCATGGGGGTATTTAATCTGTAGTTTTCTTAATTTTTAACAAATTTTTATGAATTTTGAAGATAAATGAATGTATTATTACCTAAAGCTAGTAAAAAGGAAAGTTTACTTAATATGGTAGATATTATTAGTAACATAAAATGGTTGACAGACAAAAATCCTTTCAAATCTGTTTTCAAATCATCAACTTATGTTCAAATTGCGTGTTTCTAATGTAGGTAATGTACCTTTCTCTTGTTGATTATCATATAGTATATCCAATGACAAGAAAAACAAGCCCAAAAATGAAGACAGGCAGATAAAAATATTACAATGACAGCTTGGCATGTAAGGAACTTACTAACAGAGCTCATATACTACAGACGGGCCATGATGAGAAATGAAAACCACCCAGTACAGCACAAGCCCCATGTAGTTTTCCCGGGGGGGTCTCTGATGAGACAAAGAATGAATAGAATTACTGCTCCCTCAGGCATGTTGTGTACAAGGCAACTAATATGAGGTTGTGTATGAGGCTGGCAACCCAGGCATGTTGTACAAGGCAACTAATATGAGGTTGTGTATGAGGCTGGCAACCCATACATGTTGTACAAGGCAACTAATATGAGGTTGTGTATGAGGCTGGCAACCCATACATGTTGTACAAGGCAACTAATATGAGGTTGTGTATGAGGCTGGCAACCCATACATGTTGTACAAGGCAACTAATATGAGGTTGTGTATGAGGCTGGCAACCCAGGCATGTTGTACAAGGCAACTAATATGAGGTTGTCTATAAGGCTGGCAACCCAGGCATGTTTGTACAAGGCAACTAATATGAGGTTGTGTATGAGGCTGGCAACCCATACATGTTTAAAAAAAACAACGCCTACAGAAACCACGACTGCAAGAGTATGTGAACACTTTGGACAGGCTTCCTGCAAGGGGACCAGCTTTGGTAGTGGTTTCATGCTCCATAAGGAGCAAAAAAGTAAAATGATGATGATAGTGATGATGATGATGAACATAGCATTAGATTAGATGACAAGAGACAAGGATAAAGACACACACTCATGCCATACTCTCTGTTTTTCTCATTGTCAGTAACAGCTGACTAGAACACAACAAAATATTTATGCAGGGTTCCTTAACTTTCTTTGTGCCATGGATATATTTGACTGTCCAATGTGTCTAAAGAATTAATATACCTCAGACCTAGGGGTCTTTTATATTTGGACATGTGCCCTAATATAACCGACTAGGTTGAACGGGACGCGCCTCGCCAAAACGAGGCACAACTTTACAAAAACAAAAAAAAAGACTGTCCAATGAAGGCTATGGACCTCTTTGACTGTCCAATGAAGGCTATGGACCTCTTTGACTATCAAATGAAGGCTATGGACCTCTTTGACTATCAAATGAAGGCTATGGACCTCTTTGACTATCAAATGAAGGCTATGGACCTCTTTGACTATCAAATGAAGGCTATGGACCTCTTTGACTGTCCAATGAAGGCTATGGACCTCTTTGACTATCTGATAAAGGCTATGGACCTCTTTGATTGTCCAATGAAGGCTAAAGTAACGTGGGGATTTTATAAAAGAAGCAATATGTCCCAATATACTTAACTCTTACTATACGGGAGCTAAAACCGCGTTTTTTACGCGCTAGTTTAGCTATCGTTACCATCGCGCGCCACTTCACGGGGCGAGCCGTAAAATTGGTACTAAACCCGCGCCACTTCACGGGGCTTGCCGGATTGTAAGAGTTAAAGGCTACGTGGAGGATACTTTGGTACGGTAAAAATGTAAAGGATCCTGTTACACAGCCATTGAGGCATATTGGGAATATGGTGTTAGGCCCATATGTTTTAACCATTAGCACACTAGGGGTGATGTGGTCAGCATCACCCCAGCCGCTTAACCTTCCCACAGCTGCTGTGGTACCCAATTCATGAGGCTGGCTCAACTTTGGGGCCATTTGCGGTCTAAAAAATCCCACCTCAACTGGGGATCAAACCAGGACCGCCGAGCTGGGAAGCTAATGCATTAACCACTGAGGATGCTTTGCTTCACTCGTTATTCTTGTACAAACTGAGCATCATCATCTTTACCTTTTAGCTACCCAAGGCTTATTGGCCTTCAACCAATTCATACCAAGTCCTCCTGTCCTGTGCCGTCTGCTCAAGGCTTTTCCATGTCTTCTTTAGTCTTTTCATTTCTGTCTCCAGTCTCTTCTCCATGTGCTTTTTTCCAGGTGTTAATTACTAGAATAAAAGAGGCGAGTCAGTAGACATGACTCCTTTTGGCTTTCTCTGTGCTGCGTCATGAGACTCCTTGATAGAGGACATTCTTTTGACTTCCATGACCAAGTAGAATAAAAAATTTCTTTACTTTGGTTGACTTGTTCATATTTGCTGAAGTTTTTATTTTTTTTGCTAAAAGTTTCTACAGGATTAGTAAAAAACAGACAGACAAATATAGCAATTTTTTAAAATGTTAAAAAATCAAATGACTTAGTTAATTTTTTGGTCATAATTAGGCTGCATGTAATCAAAATCATAATAATAATAGCCCCTTCAGTCACAACTGACTATGGGAATGCACCCTTGAGGTGACCGCCCTCAGCTGCTTATTCTCCTGGTGTTCCTTTCGACGTGTGCTTGCTGTGAGAGCTTCTTTTCCCCCAATGTGAGGTGGTGCTGAAGAAAGCATCGCCACTTGGTGCAGTCGGCAGCTTCATCCTCCCAGGATGCTGGATTTATGTCCAGTGCCCTCATGTCTCTCTTGCACCATTTCTGAACCTCAACTGCCCCACCCAACTGTTCTTTTCCAATCTCCCAGTTGTCCGTAGAAGGTATCTTTCGGGATGCGACCATTTTCCATGCGGCGGACAAATATAAGCAGAGAAAACTACAAATAAATTTTAGGAATACTCTTAGAATATGTATTCAAAAGCAGTATAAAGAACATCATGATAACATTTTATAAAAC
This sequence comes from Oreohelix idahoensis, assembly GCA_024509875.1. NCBI lineage: Eukaryota > Metazoa > Mollusca > Gastropoda > Stylommatophora > Oreohelicidae > Oreohelix > Oreohelix idahoensis. The sequence goes on from JAMPIV010017453.1 coordinate 1,101,554, forward strand.
CCTCCGCAAAGTCTAAGGGAATATGTTATAATGAATAGTTGGGAAGCATTTGACACCAAAAACTTCACATTGTCAACTAAGCACGTCAACGTTTAACAAATAAAGGAGATAAACACATTTTAGGGACACTTTGTATTGTTATCATTTGCACTATAAAAAAAAAAAAGAAAGAAAATACATTTAAATGCATTCTACTGCACAGAATAAAAGTGGATGGGCAATTATCATTAACCAGTTATTTGGCATCTTTTGTTAAAAAAAAAACACACACAAAAACTGGCCACTCACTTTTGTTCTATGCAACAGAATATATGCAAGATTTATCAATTTTTTTTGTTTAGTGCATATGATAATAACAACAGATCACTAAAACCTGTTTCACGGCTTTAGTCAGAACTGAATATTAATTTTTATTTTAACCGTTGTCACTTCTGTTGAGTGAAATTCTTCTCTGAATAAAATACACATTATTAAGTTTAAGAACCTGATGCAGTGTTTCCCAAACTATTTCAGGTCACAGCCCCCTTGGCTCCCAGAGCATATCCCCAGCAACCCCTTCATTACATAAAAACTATAAAGAGTGAAAGATAAGAGTAACTGCTAATTCAAAATAGTGACAATTAATTGCTCCATTCATTGAATTCAAATATAAAGCTACAGATTTGCTTACTTATTAATATAATTTAAAAAAATAAAACCTAATTATTTAATCCAGTATAGCAAGCTTTCATCAACAGTATATGAGAGTACATTAGTATCAAAACTACTTCATTGTTCTTTTAACTTTCAATGAGATGGATGAGTCTGGTGCAGTGATATCAGCTTCTCAATATCAGGCTCAAAGTTACTCAAAAGGAGTCTCAGACCTCCATGTTCAGGAATTTGCAGTCGATCTCTTTGATATAATCAAACCGCTTTTACTTGTAAGCGTTATATTCAGTAACATTGTTGAATTCAGCCTGGCAAATCCTCAACCACCCCCTTACTTCTAAACACCCCCAACTTTCCTTATCACCCTCTTGGACCCTTCCAACGCCCAGGGGTCTGTACCGCCCACTCTAGGAAACACTGACCTACTGTAAAGCTCATGAGAAAGTTTGTCCCTTGCAGACAAAAGTGCTTGTCTACGACATCAGCATCAAGAAAAGTATTTTTAAAATCACAGCACAAACAAGAATGAAAACTCGCCTATTGTAATCTCTCACGATCAACAATACGAACTGTATCAGGTTTTTCAGGTTGTATTTCCTGGCAAGTACCTCTCCAACAAAACTTGGCACTTCAAAGTGCAATCTTTCCCAGTACTCTATTTCCTGGAGCATCTTATGCAGCTCTCTAGAAAGTAAAGTAAGAAAACTTATTTAAGTTAACAAAGGTTATGGGAAAACAGATTCCAGATTAAACTTAACACTTTAACTACCATAAGCCACTCTCAGCAGCTCTGAAGTTTGTCCACTCTGGCCATATGCCGCTGAGAGGGGAATGCTTTGCAGTTTAAAAAAAAAAAATTTTAAATGTACTTAAACACATTCCAATCTAATCCAAGATTTTAGTTTACCACAGGAAGTGTTATTTTAAAAAACGCGGATTGTTGTCAAGTGTGTAAAATTAATATTATATTCATATTTTTTCATTTCAAATTAGTAACCAATCTGTGTGAAATTGTTTACCATGGCAACCAGCAATAGGGTCACAAAAGACACTCATATACCTCACCTAACTTCTAAACAGGCTAAAAAATTGTTCCAAGAGTTGGTTGATAGGTCTAGCGATGGCAGTGAAGACATCATGGACACTGATTTAAATTGTCATTTTGATAGCAGTGATAACAACAGTAGTGAAGATGCAGGCAGTAACGATAGTGAATATATATATATATATATATATATATATATATATATATATATATATAAACAAATAAAATGGAGAAGAGAGCTGGAAACAGAGGTGAAAATGATGAGAACGTGGAAAGAACTTGAGATGATGGCACGTGACAGGAGGACTTGGCATGTGTTTGTTGAAGGCCTACGCTCCTTTGGGAGTGGAGGGTTATGATGAAATAAAACAGTGTTGAATCAGTTTTACAAGTTAATGGTACACAGGAAACACGGGACGATTTGGGTTTCACCCTTCATCAGCCACAGTTAAACAGGCAACAAGGACAAGAAATATAGACGTGTTAAAGAAAAATTCTATAGACATTCCAAACACGTAACAATAAGTAATGATAGTGAAGATATTGCAACTGAGAACACATTGTTATTATAAAAAGTCAAACCGACAAAGAAATGAATTGTTTTAGAAAGTCCTGTACACATTATCCTTCAGGTTAAACTCACTTAATACACTGATGTAGTGTAAATAAGCTATAAACACTGCTCATGACACACTCTGTAGAGTGTTTCCATGACAAAGATTGATGTGGCTATATGAAAGCGAGTGTAGAAGAAATACATTCAAATCTGATGTCAGTAAATGAAATAAATAAGCAAGTTTCAGATAAGAATCTTATCTGACACAACCCTTGCACTTCACTAATTTGGTTGACTGTGACAACCACTCAAAATAATTATAAAATCACCACCATCATCCTCATTTTCTTTTTGCTCTCCTTATGGTGGTCTCATTTTAGGAATCCTGCACCAGGTATTCACATGCTCATACAGCAGTGGTTTCTGTAGCTATCAGTTTGACATGGTGGGTTTCCAGCATCATGCACAACCTCAAATTATAGCACATTTCACTAGCTTTGCCCTCAAACAAATGTAATTATCTGATTAACCGTCCAACGTATTAATGCCATTTTTTGCATACGATGTTATATTTGGTTAGACCCAACAAATATATACTTTACATCTGTGCATCTTGTCCAGTTCCCATAAACGAATGAAATCCTTTGATCTTTGTCGGCATACTAATTATTGTGTATCGAGAAAAGAAATTTTACCACTTCAGTCACAGATTCTGTGAACTGATTAGGCATAGGTGTGTCTACTATTACAATAATGTGGCCATCACGTTCGCATATGAATACCTGTTGAAGATGATTTCTTAAATGATCTGCATGCGAGTTACTCGTGACATTGTTTGTCATTGACATTTAGTTCACTAACAAACTGGACCTTCATTGATCTAATTATTTCAATAGGTATCACCTCTTTGCGGTTTATAAATATCATAATGGAACGTTGCTCCTCTAATGTGCTTGTAAATAAAGGTAAGGTCATCTTTAAAGAAATTAAACTTCATCCGAATCATAATCAGATGTCTCTGAGAAATTGATAATTAATCTCGGCTGAATGAAGGACAAACCATCATTCTTCCAATATTCCTCTTCCTCTTGTAACACATGGTTCTCACATTTCTTCCAATAATCCCTGGCTATATTGGAGATGGCGGCTTTTGAAAGTATTTCAACATCTTTTAATTTGAACGTTCTATTTTCTGTTGCTACCTGTTCCTTAATTTTAGCCCACACTAATTCTATAGGGTTCAAGTGAGAATGGTAAGGAGGCAATCTTAAACATCTGTGACCATGTTCATGGATTGCCTTGTCTATGTGAAATATCTTTGTATGCTGTGTCTTTTTTACAATTCCAAGTAATTCAGGCTTCAGGGACATTTCGTTGAATGGAATGTTGTTTTTGGTCAGCCAAATCTTTATTACATCTTTAGTACTTGATGAATTAGGAACTTTATCTTCTGGTGCAACAACGTTGTGATATGAAACATTGTCCATTATCAAACACGATGGTCTATCCAACGAAGGAAGTACATGATTCACAATCCAATCTTGAAATATCTTGCCATTCATCTCTGTAAGATAATCCCTATTATCTGTGGATTTTGAAACAAATATGAGTTCAGTATTATTTAGAAGCCCATGATGGCTGCTTCCTGCATGTGCAATTATTAGGCGCTGTCCTTTGCTGCTTGGTACTAGTCTCTTAGTTGTCCCATCAGATGACTGCGATTCTCGTTCATTACTGTGGTGCGCATTGATCCAAGTTTCATCTAAATACACTAAATCATAACAATCTCTTCTCATTTCTCTGACCTCGCGTAAATATTTGCTTCTCATTGCAACTATATGAGGCTTCTCACAAATAAGGTTTGTACCACCAACATATTTTCTAAAAGTGAATCCCAAACTCCTAATAGTCCTTCATAGCGTAGATTTGGAAATATCAATGTCATTATTCTTTCTTAACCAAATTTTCAATTTCCTTAAAGTCACTGCCTCATTATTGTGAAACATATTGCACATTTCTCTGCGGATCAATTCTCTGTCAAAATTATCCACCACTCTTGGCCTAATTTTCGTGTGTAAAACACTGGAATTAGAAATTTCAGATGTCGCTATCCAGCGGTGCAATGATCGTTTGCTTATCCCCAAGGCATGAATAGTCCTCTTTTGTGGGTTTGAAATAGAATGATATAGTTTTCCTCGAGTAGCTTCATTGCAGAAATACTTAAAAATCCTATTTGTGATTTGCTGTAATGTCATAAAATGTACTCGCAGACTCATTTTTCCTACTTAACCACACAATACTTTTTGTAGACACCCCCCTGATTGACAATGTGTGAGTAACACCGGATATAAACTGTTTTATGTTCAAGAAGGGCAATTTCACGCTAAAATCATGCCAATTGTTTGATAAACCAATCATGTGCAAATGAGGCTGTATAATATACTGTAGACATTTCAATATGTGGGTGTGATGTGTGTTGGCAAGTAGAATTTTGATATTATATCGCAAAGAAACGAAAATTGAAACCAATGGCTGCATTATAATGAAAAATTTAATTCATAGGGTCTATACCATTTCAAATTCACACACAAAATTTCACTTATATGCGTTATATATTCGCTAAGATATAGCATTTTGAAGTTGGGCAAAGCTAGTGAAACGTGCTATAGTCGCCTTTACCACATGTCTGAGGGTGTAGTATTCGTATTCTTTCTTTGCCTATTCAGAGACACCCTAGAATCACAAAGGGCTATCATATCATAACCTACAATAGCCTCAAGGTGACCACTGCTTTCTTTGCCTCTTCAGAGACACCCTAGAATCACAAAGGGCTATCATATCATAACCTACAATAGCCTCAAGGTGACCACTGCTTTCTTTGCCTCTTCAGAGACACCCTAGAATCACAAAGGGCTATCATATCATAACCTACAATAGCCTCAAGGTGACCACTGCTTTCTTTGCCTCTTCAGAGACCCCCTGGAACCACAATGGGCTATCATATCATAACCTACAATAGCCTCAAGGTGACCACTGCTTTCTTTCAAAATATTCAAGTAGATGTCTGAGAGTGTAAGAAGAAGAAGCAGATATCATAGCCAACCACAAACCATCTCCTGTATCTCTTTCTCACCTCTACTTTATACTAACCCACTAAAGTTGATATCAATCCTCGGTGGCCGCTCAGGTCTGCGAAACAACAGAGGCCTATCAAGCAGCTTCAATGGCTCCTGCAGTTTACGAGGTCACAGAAAACTTATCAAAATACAGCTGCATTATTATTACAATGTTACATTAGTCTACATAATGAATGCTACCGTTAGAATCAAACATGCATCCCTTTTTTTGTTTTTCCTGAGTTGCTAAGATACTGTATCAAATGAATGTTCATTCCAACATATTACTAAAGACACGCAAGGACACCTCCACAAAAATGATGGAGGAAAGAGATTAAGGTCAACATCTGAACATTTCAGCATCTGCAGCATGTCTAGAGGACTGAGGATCTTCCCTGGGACTCATTTTGTTGATTCTGAACAAAGTTACTGACTACGAACCATGGTGTCCGAGATGCAAAGCATGAACCAGAGTTGGACACTGCACGAAGAATGACCACCGACCAAGAAAGTTTGTCCTACAATGTGCCACTAGGCTTGATGGCCACTGACTGCTTCGTCAGCCAGGGGCTAAGGAACCAAGAAGAAGAATATTCAAACATTTGAGAAAGGTTAATGTTTTCAGAACACTACATTCATACCTAAAGAACGTCACAGAACTCATTTTAAATGTTATAACAAAATATATGAAAACTGAGTATTTTACATTTTATAGTAATCATGAGTTTACCCGATTAACTCTTTGATTTCATAATTATTTTCCACCCTGTGCCGGAATTATTTTTTGAAGAATTCTAAACAATGGCGTATAACATCTTTTGGTATAAATTTTATGTAAATCTCTGCTATGAATATACACTTATTATATACCAAACGGGACCCCAAGATGCAGCAATAGTGAATGCAGTCAGCGACCCATAGCTGTACTGCTTGCATCAGGACCAGCGAACCAGAGCTGGTCAAGACCGCACTCCACCTCCACGTGGTGGTCCTGGAAACAGTCTGCAGCAGTGCAGTCTGGCTGAGCGAGTGCGGATCGAAATGGGAAGGCAAACCCGGTCCCTAAAAAATGCCGTGCTGAAGTCGGATGTGTCGACCGAAAGGTGCAGATATCACAGCTTAGGCGTAAACAGACACAACGCAACCACCGTCCTTTTCAGGGCGAACGAGGAAGAAGAAGAAGAAGATATACCAAACTGTAGGGAAATGGATAGAGTGTCATAATATACAGTGTTTTTGTTGGTATTAACACAAGTACATTTGATATACATAAAAACATGCTGCATGTAAATTGAAAAACACTAAAAAGTTCATAGTACAGTACAAACTTACCAAAGACAGTTAATTGTTGCGGACAATGAAACTTTCTTTTTAGTCTTAGAACCTCAAGATAATCCATTTAAAAAGTAATAAAACACTGAATATGGCCACATATGGAACATTTAGTGTTCAATACCATTTTTACTGTGGCCCTTTATAAAAATTGCAAAATATGTACAATATTGTGATATGTATTTTTCAAACAATTAAACTTTAATAGCATTATATAATACTTTTTATACCTGTTTCAGGTTTTAACAGTATCTCTAGCAACATCTTCTACCTATGACTAGTCCGTCATTAGATGTGACTAAGTTTAGTTCTGTTGCTTTTTGATGGACCAGGCTGGGGCCGCACCCATTCATTAGATAAATCTACTGTGTATAACATTTTTGCACAGATTCTGTCATTTATCAACAAACTGTGACTATCAAACAAACATCGTCACTATCAGCAATGTTTCTAAGTAAAATTTGTTCAGAAGGCTTGGAATTTGTATTTATAGTGTGACATATTTCTGTAGCAATAACAAAGAAACATGCAAATCATCACACAAATAGTAATAACATCAAAAACTTTCTGTGCGCTGCTTAACTACACTCAAATTGGTTGTTTAAATAGTAAGAGAAGTCATCTTACGCTTTCTAAATCATGGGCTGGATTAGACAGGTGAATTTGGGGGTTTATTATTGATAAACTAAAAACAAAGGTCTCACCGTTGTTTCAGCATAGGCATCAACACTGATCAACGGTCTAAGTGTTGTTCTGGAGTCAAAGAGTTAAGTTATTGAGCCTTGTGCAGCTGCTTCTCAGATTTGCTTGAGAAAATGTTATTTTTTGCTTGAGAATACGTTATTTTTTTGCTTGAGAAAATGTTATTCTTTGCTTGAGCTTTTCCAGGAATGGTACTGGTGACGGCCACAAACGCTTTCTCTATTCCTCATATGTTGGGCATCTTTGAAGCAGATGTTCAGCATTATTTTATCGGTGCCACAGTCACACTCATCGACAGTTCCTATCTTCAGCTTGTTGAATAGGTGGTATATCAATCTGTTGTGGCCTGTGTAGAGTCTGAAGATTATCACTTGTTCTCTTTTGCTGAGCTGGTAATATGCATCATTTTTTGTGTGGCCTGCATACTCTGCTTCCCATTTGTTCCTGCATCTACCTCTGATAAAACTCTTTGCCTCTTCAAAAGTTATACCTGTATCAGACTGAGGTAGCTTTCTACCTTCCTTTGCCAGCCTGTCAGCTTCTTCATTGCCGGAGGTGTTGCAATGAAATGGGATCCATTGTACTAAAACTCTTTTGGATCGCTGGCTCAGTTTGTGGAGTATTACTCTTAGGTCATCCAGGTCTGCATTGTTCTGGCTCTTCAGCGTTGCAATTACTGACAGCGCTTCTGTAAAGAAAGCAACTTGTCTCTCGGTGCTTTCATCTGTCATTAGGACCTCTGCAGTAGTTTTCAAGACCTCTGCATCTGCTCTAAAGTTACTTGAGAATGTTCCTGTTGCCACGGACATCCTTTTTTTTTGTGTCTACCAGTGCTTACTTAAGTTCAGCAACACTCATCTACCTCCATCTTCTGTTGCATTTGTTGCTGATCCATCTGTGTAAGCATGGGCCCATGTGTTGCTTAGGTAATATTTCTCTATGTATTGTGTGGTTATGGCTCTTTTCTCTGTTGCAGTCTGGCTCTTCTCTCTCTCAATACCAGGAATGTTTTCTATCATTTTCGGGTAGCACTGTTGTTTCCAAGCTGATAGCTTGTATGCAGGTGATAGGTTTAGCTGTTTATATTGCATTTATGGAATCTGCTCTCACCTGTTTTGGTTGATTCTACAAAGTTGCTTCACTTGAGTCCTCTCCTTCCAAGACCATTTATTCTATGGTACCTTGGGTGGTCTGTTAGTCTCCTGAATTTCTCAGCTTGCTTCTGGGCCCCGCTATCTCTTCTATCCTCCACTGGTTCAAGGTATGTAATCTTTGTGAGTTTTTAATAGGTGTCTTCATGTCTCCTGTTATGATTCTCATTAGCTGATTTTGGGAGTCCATTTTATCAAAAATTGACTTAGCTGCTGTTGCCCATGCTGCAATGCCATATTCTAGGACTGGTCTCACTCGCCCTGTGTATAGCTTCTTTAGCATATAATAGTGGAGACAATTTAACGACTCGAGTATAAGATTTGATACAAATTACATCTGCTTGGCTGTTCTTAATAATGCCAAGCTGTTCCAGTTTCCCAAAAGATAACATGCCAATTCAATGCTATGGCCAGAAAAGTTTTTTTCATGTTGGACTGCCATTCATTGCCTTGCCATTATCCGGTTTCTTGCACTCTGGTTTTTACAAGTCAAACGGCAATCAAAGGTAATGGCCAGGTAGTCCCATATTTTCATCCTGGCATAAATTCTTCCCATTTAGCACCAGTCTGGAGCTCTGTGGTTTAGTTGAGAGGGAGAACACTGTCTTCATTAGCCATGCTCTGGTCCACCTCCTCTAGTGATGTCAGGGCATGCTACATCTGAATGCTTACTGTAGTGGTATAAGTCACTCAAGTCAATAATCCCTTAAATCATTTTTAGGAGATAGAGTAATAATAAATTTATTTTGAATTATTTTTTTTAAATACATACAAAGGCAAAATGTTCAAAAATATCTGTATGTTTACAAAGCATGTGATAAAGCAGCTCTTAATTAATTTGCCAAATTTCAGTCCAGTGAATTTTCACCTCTCCCCAAGTCACCTTTGAAGCATTTCTCCATAACTTTATAACAAATGCATCCAGATAAATGACCACAGGAGAATTAGTGCTGTCATGAAGACATACAGCAGAATAGGCACAACATAGTCATGTTCCACCATGTTTTGTTATCGCTTCTAGTGCTATTTACCATCTTTCTCTTTCCCTTTCTAAATTTTGTTTAACGTGCATGTCCAACTCACACCATGGTGAATGTATCAAGACGAGTGATCGCTTGTCTATTTGCCTCATTCATTTGTTGTGGTTCCATGTGACTTCATTTGGCAAATGACAGCGTTAGCCCTTCATATTTGTATCTCTACTTCTCAATCTAACCTTTGGCCCCCCCCCCCCCCCCCCCCCCCCCCATAAAAAGCTACAGACCCCGTGTAGTTCCACAGGGTCTCTGTTGATAAAACAGAAAAAAACAGGACTACTGCTGCCTCGTACAAAGCGACTAATATGAGGTTGTGCATGAGGCTGGCAACCTCATTACATAGAACAAAACGCTACAGAGAAACCACTTCTGCAAGAACAATATATAGAACAGATAACTAAGGCTAGCTTGAAAGTATACACTGATGGATCTAAGATAGAAAATGAAGAACTTGGAATAGGAATACACATTCCAGCCTGGAAGCTGAAGACAAGTTTTAGTTTAACTGAAAACGCATCAATATTCACGGCAGAAATGGTGGCAATAGCAAAAGCACTTGAAATAATTACTGACAAGCCCCCCCCAAAAAGCTAACAATCCTAACTGACTCACTGTCAGCTCTTCAAGCACTAAGAAACCCACATGAGTGTAGCCGCTCAGACATAGCAGAAGAAGTATTGCAACTTAGTACACACCTAAATAATAGGGGCTGCTCAGTATTATTAGCATGGATACTCTCTCACGTGGGAATAGAAGGAAACAAGGTGGCAGACAGGGAAGCAAACACAGGAAGAACCAGCCCAAACCACATAAACTCAGGTTTAGGCAAAACAGAGATTAAAAGTATAATTAGAAATTTTATAACAAAGGAATGGAAAGAAAACTGAAAAGAAAGCCAGAAAGGCAGACACGCCTATAAACTGATAAAAGATCCAACCTGGGCATGTCAGATATCTAGAGAACCAAAAATACCATGCAACAGAAAACTAATTAGACTTCAACTAGGAACAGGCATTTTCATGGTAGAGAAATCTTACTGTGCAACATTTTCTGGAGAAAAACACCATAGCACATTATGTGTTAACATGCAAAAAATACGAACTGCACAGAAAACCACTAATGGAATACTTGAGAACCCAAAACTCGACATCACTGTCACTGGAAAATGTACTGAAAGTTGACCTACCCAGGGAGCTACACAACATAATAAAATGTTATATTATCAGAACAAGAACCAACGTATAACAACTAGAACAAATTAGAATGACAAGGGAAAACAAACCAAAAAAACAAACTAAAAGTCCATTCAATATCAGTAGAAGAATTATATTAAAAAAATAAAAAACAAACAAACAAAAACCACCAATCCAAAACCAACAAAAGCCCAGTGGAAAAAGATGTCAATAGCGAGAGAGAGCAATATGGTATCAGGGAAGAAGAAACATTACAGGCACCATAGACATTAAACATTGCCACAGCAAACGGCAGATTAATTACAGCCTGGAAGAGCCAACACATAAGACAAAACAAAGTAATACACTATATGGAATGATATACCCAAATTATAACCCACAAGTGCGACGTTTCTGTGGTGAAGTGGGATGTTATAAATACTTATAGGGAACTTAGTGTACTGACTGAGATCAGCTGTGAAGGTATCTATATCTATTATGAGTAGTGTATTATAGATAACCTTACTTGCTACCACATATCTATATATCTCAGTCAGAATTATTCTGGAATAGTGTGATGCTACGTTATGTGTCTAGGGTATGAGTATGGTGAAGTGTAAGTCACAACAACAGACAGATAAACAATTTAAGTTAATCCACTACTCTTGACAACACTGTGACACTCACATACATATAACACTCTACAAAGATATCTTAAAAGAGTCACTGATAAACTTTCAAATAACAATATGTATTCATTACTGGCATGAATGAATATGTGTCCTGATTCAACTACAAGGGAACCAGGAATCACAATCAATTTAAATTACAAGTTATGTACAGAATGTATTTAATATGAATATTGTAGTGACATATATTATTACAAATGTTCTATGTGTGTCAGTTGTGTAGTAGTAAAATGAGGTAATACTGGTTTTGTTTTGTTCAAGCTCTGTTGGTATTTGTCATCATGACTTCAATAGTTTGTCTTTAGGGACTAGTATTGGAGATGTTCACAGTTCCTGATTTTAAGACAAGTAAATTCCCCTCTTAATGTTAATTTTAAAAAGTCAGTTCAAGATGAGGGGACATAATGTTGAGCTCAGCTGGCCAATTCGCTTATCTGGCGTGATGGCGGCAGGAAAGGACTCCTCTGCTCGAATTCTCCTCTGGGCTCAGGAGACACCTCACTGATAGCTAAAAAGACCAAGGAGTATGCTGTCCGACTCTGGATTCAGCAAAGCTCTGACCAGGTGCTGCTCAGTACCATCAAGACCACTGTCCCTGAAATCAAGAAGGATGTACCTTCTACTTCATAACTAATTTATATTTTCTTTTTACACTGATCACAATACATCACAAACATTGCGTTCAGAGCGTTAGGCCAACAGTCAGCTTCATCTGAAATACTTTATTCCAGTATTACCTTATGCGCCGTGTTTCCTAATGGTTACTACGCCTCTGCACTTCCAGCATTATTTCTTTCTAGTCAATCATCCAGGTGTCAGTGTACTGTTTGGCCATTCCATGCCGTTTTACTTCTCTCCGACACCCTCTGTTCAGGCTGGAGCATTTTAGGCTTTACCTCACGTTTGCCACTGAACTACACATATATATACAGGCATAAATCAACAATTCACATTCAATTTTCATTAAAAGATATTAAATGGTTCAAGCTTACCACAATTCATACGAATAACACAGATACGTTGATTAGCAATGAATTCTGGCACAAACTGGCACAAATTTCCATCTGCTTATCTTCCAGGCTTTTATTGAGCAAAATTTTAGCTGGCTTCAACGCACTGATGCTTTATCAAGATCATTTAAACAAGTGGTCTCGAACTAACGCTCCCAAGTGTGTATATCAGCGAGACTGGCCAATGAGCCACGTTTCGACAAGTGTTTGAAAAAATGTTATCTTTTCCCGTCTCCCCTAACAACCAAGATAGTATTTATAGCCCGACCAATCGTGGTTAGGCTTTCATTTGTTGCGCTCCAATCAATTTGGAGTTTACATGGTAGGCTATTTCTGTAACGTAAATTTTTTTCAAACACGTTAAAAAAAAAATCTTATGAGCAGAAATGATTTTATGCTGTCAGGCACCCCCAATATTTTATTTTGGGTATAATTTATTAATTCCTGGACTATTTGCGTAACGTTTTACATATTATTTGTCAGCAAGCCCTAAGGAACCCAAAAATACTAATTTAAAGGAGCTACGTGGCTGCGTTCAAAATATGCAATTTCTTCTACCTCCTGTTTCGAAGATGTGCTGTCTGGGTACTGTTATGTTTTCAACCGTAAACCCATCTAATGTTATCTTTTCTAATAAGAGTCTGTTATGATTTATAAACCTAACTCTGGGAAAGGGTAGTGTATTTTATCACTGTCCGTCTGAAAAAAAAAATTAGTGCATGTAGACTTACACGCGTGATGGCAGCATTTGCGTATCGCGCGAAGCGTGTTTAGTGTTCGGCTTTCTGCCTCTCCCTTCTCGCTATCCTTTTGTCCATCTGTTCGTTCGTTTTGGTAACGTAATATAATTAATGTTAGGATTAATTTAGGTCATTACGCAGGGCCTCTCAATGCTTTTCCAAGAAATACAGCACACGTTTCATTGAAGAAAGCGGGTAATAATACAGTAAGCTTTTATATCAACGTGAAAGCGTTACAATTTGCAGACGAAGCAGAAAACAAGGGGGATTTCGAGTACATTCCTTGTGACAGCACTGTCATTTTACCATTGCTCTTCTCTTTATTAATTTTATTTGTTAGGCTTCATATTTACCTAATAATTTATTTATGTGGATTAGAATATTTCATGACACCTCCCCTCTTAAAACAGACATTATATGTCAGTCCTTTATTCTATATACACATAGAGAAATTTATTATTATTTCTGGGGTTTACGGTGATTCTCATCACACGGATGGCGGCTTAAAAAATCCGCTCCCAGATTGGTTTTTCCAGATATATATTCAATGCTAAAATTATATGGAGCCAGAAGCAAAGACCATCGGAGTAACCTAGAGTTCTCATGCTTAGCCTGTGCTAAAAACGATAAAGGTTTGTGGTCAGTTTGCAACTTAAATGCCTTCCCATATAGATAAATATTGAATTTCTTTATTGCCCATATTACTGCAAGACATTCTTTTTCGCTAGTTGAGTAGTTGATTTCAGCTTTATTCAACTTTCTGCTAGCATATGCCACTGGGCTTAATTCCCCATCCAATGCATCTGATTTCTGTAGTAAAGTTGCACCTAACCCAATATTACTTGCATCCGTCCTTACTATGAATTCTTGACTTAAGTCAGGTAATTTCAAAATGGGTTTACTTGTGAGCTTTTCCTTCAATTCTTGGTAAGTCATTTCACATTGTGGAGTCCATGTAATGCGATCTGGATGTCCTTTACGTGTCAATTCAGTTAACGGTGCACATATGGAATTAAAGTTTTTGATATACTTCTGGTAGAAACCACATAATGAGACAAAGGATCTCACGTCCTTCTTGGTTTGTGGTCTCGGGGCTTTCTGTAGTTTCTCTAAGTTCTTTGGGTCAGGGGTCATGTTTCCCTGATAAACTGTGTGTCCCAAAAATTCCAATTCTTTACATCCAACGCAACATTTGGTTGGTCGGGCTGTTAACTTTGCCTCCCTAAGTCGATCAAACAGCATGTTCAGAGAGTCAATGTGTTCCTCAAATGTTTCTGTTGCTATAAGGATATCATCCATAAAATTTGTTATACAGGGATTATTCAGAGGATCCAATAATTTTCTCATCATTCTAGAGAAGACACTAGGCGCATTCTTCAATCCAAATGGCAATCTATTAAACTCATAGTGTCCTTCTGAGGTACTAAAAGCTAGGTATGGTCTAACCTCAGGCTTTACTGGAATCTGATAGTATCCTTTACTCAGATCCACTTTTGAGAAATATTTAGCTTTATTTAGTCTGGCAAACAGCTGATTTGTATCCGGCAATGGATCCACCTGTCCTTCTGTAATAGCATTCAGTCTCCTGTAATCTATACAGAGTCTATGTTCTCCAGAGGGCTTCCTTAAGAGTACCACCCCGGAACTATACGAAGACTCACTGTGCGAAATAATTCCTTCCTTCAATAGATAGTCTATCTCTTCCTTCAAAGCTTTTTCCTTAGCAAACGGAATCGAATATGGTTTCATACAGACAGGTGTGGAGTCTATGAGTTTCATATCATATTCCAATAGGTTTGTATGCCCTGGTCGGTCTGTTAACACCTCTGCATGATTCTTTAGAACCTGTTGCACTCTCTCTTTCTGAGTTTTCGTTAAATGTGTACTGATTTTCACCTGTGCTGCTGTCTCACAGGGGTGTAATGGATATTCAAATGATGAAAGTGGTTCCTTTTTCATCTCCATGGCGATGGACAAGGTCAACAAGTGTGTCTCTTCCTGATGTTCTCTTTCCAAATATTTCTTCAGGAGATTCACATGATAGATTTTTTCTTTCCCCTTCTTATCTATCTTATAATTTGTTCTAGACACCTTCTCTAAAACTGTATATGGACCCTGCCATCCAATTTGTAACTTATTCTGACTCCCAGGCAAAAGAAGCAGTACTTTCTCTCCCACAGCCAAATTTCTGTCTTTCGCCTTCCTGTTATAATAGGCAGCATGTTTCTTCCTGGCTTGTTTCAAATTTTCATTGGCAAGTTTCCAGCCAGTTTTCAACCGAGTGGTCAGCTCATTCACATATTGGTATGAAGATGTAATGTTTTCCTCTGCCTTTTCATCAGTCCACGTTCTTAACAAAGCTACATATGGACCTTTAATTGTGTGGACCTATTTGTCCATGCACCGGTATGGTCTCTTCCACTCGAAGCTTTATAGTGATGATTTTTCCTCCCAGAATTTTCATGCACAAAACGACCGCTACCAATTTTTTCTTTTGGGGCTTTCTCCCCACTTAAAATTCTTGATGAGAGATTTCCTCTCTACATCCTCTTCCTCCAGTTTGTTTAAGTCCGATTGAGGGATTTTCGGCTTATCCTGGGGTAAGACATCTTTTTGCACTCTCCGCATAGTGGCCATTGTAAAACAGTTAAGTGAAGCTTGTCCGTGAAAAGGGGCTTCCCATTCCATTTGGTCCACTTTATCAAATCTATATTTCTTTTTATTGTCAGGCCTAATTTTGCCCCGTGGCGTGTCCAGGTCCTGATCCATGTTCCCACTTGTGGGTGTTCCCTCATGTGCTATGCTACACCTTTCTACAAAATTCTCAATGTCCCATCTTGCTTTGGGCCAATAATAATTGTGAGCCACCTTTTGAATGATGGTACCTATCTTCTCATGGTCCCCATCTGGTTTCACATGTAGGCTCCTTATTAATTCTGTCCTGTATCTTTTTGGAAGAACCAGCTGTCCGTGACCATGGGATCTAGTTCCGGCCTTCCTATACATCAACTTGTTTTTCATGTAAAAATCTCCCTTGCCTGGAGTTGTATGACAAGTTGACAATTTTCTGAAACAAGGCTTGAGTGTTTTATCCCCAGCCTGTGCCTTCCTCATCTCTTCTGGAGTGGTATCCAACATAATATCCTCCTCCTGTCTTGAGGTCGACCTGACCTGAAGGGTTGCCATATACACAGGTTTCCTTCTGCAACGGTCAGTGTCATGATTGTCCATCTGACAATTCTTACACCACCTTTTTCCTTGGTTGAAAGATTTTCTTTCATTATATTTCCTTTCATCGAATTGTGGGAATTTATTTTTATTTTCATACCGTGGCCTATCAAATTGGTGCTTACCTTTATTTTGATCCCTAGGATCAAATTTATTAAAGTTCTGTGGTGCCCTAAAGTTGTCCACCTGTTTCTTTTTATTACCTGTTACCTCTGCTTGAGCTGCTTGATACCTTTCAGCAACATTTAGCAACTCACCCAGCCTCTCTGCACCTTGTTCCATGAGAAACTTTCTCAGGTCTGGAGCCATGGACTCTCTTAGTTGCTCTATAAGGACCATTTCCTTAAGATCTTGGGTTTTCCCCAGAGAAGTCCATTTCTCCAAGTATGTCTCTATTCGTGCAGAGAACTGGTGATAGGTTTCACCTGACAGTAGTTTAGCATTCCTAAATTTTTTTCTATAGAATTCTGCATTCTTTTCATACCTTAACAAAAGAGCCTGCTTTAGCATGTCATAATTTTCCTGATCACCTCTGCTCATTTTTGCAAAAACTTCATAAGCTGCCCCACGAAGTCCCTGAGATAACTTTAAGCTCCACTTTTCTCTCTCTAACCCATACGTGGTAGCTAATAGTTCATACCTATTTATATAGCTCTCAATATCATCGTCTTTCTCAACAAAATGATCTAAATGAAAGTTCATAGCTGAGGTCGAGGCTCCCTGAGTAACCGTAGCATCAGAGGCAAAGGGACTGGCACCATTTTCAGGAGCATGGCCTTGAAACTCAAACTCCCTTAGTCGTAACTCATGTTCCCTTTGTAATCTTTTATCTTCTGCTTCCCTTTCTGCAGCTAATCTCCTCTCTTCCCTTTCTGCAGCTAATCGTTTGTCTTCTCTTTCTGCCTCCAATTTCTTAGCCTCAGCCTCAATCTGCAACCTCTTAGTCTCAGCCTCAGCTTCAAACTGTAACTTCTTAATTTCCCTGTCAGCCTCTAACTTTCTTTCGGCTTCAAACCTTCTTTCTTCACGTTCAATAAATTTGTCACATTCCGTCGTGACATAGGCAACCATAACTTGCCCATCTAATCCTAACTCTTTTGCAGTCTGAACCGCAGCAGATCGAAATTTGGCCAGGTCCGCCATTGTCTATTATGTAAATTTATACAATGTCTAACCAACAATTCAATCTCTAATGGACAACACAGGCACCGTGAGCTCAACCTTATTTAATTCCACCCAAGGATACCTTTTAATTCTTATATTCCCTGAAGTGAATTACCCCCAATATTTTTAATAGTTAAAGATTCAAAATCCCGGACGAGCCCCCCAATATATGTGGTGAAGTGGGATGTTATAAATACTTATAGGGAACTTAGTGTACTGACTGAGATCAGCTGTGAAGGTATCTATATCTATTAAGAGTAGTGTATTATAGATAACCTTACTTGCTACCATGAACATATTGGAAAGAATTATATCTAGGCAGAAATAGTGTACCTCCGACTATATAAGGCTAAAAGACGATTATATATTCATGTCCTACGAATGCAAAACAACAGAATACCACTACAGGCGCTCACTTGGGTTCCTGAGGGGAAAAAACCATTCTTGATAAAACTGGAAGAACAATATAAGAGAAGGAGATAACGTTGGGTCCTAAATAATGTGCAATAGCTATAGGGACTTAGTCACAACGAACAACCTGAGACAGTGATTTTCATGGTATCTTTCTGCCTTAAGTGTTTAGCGTATTATAGATTATTATTACTTGCTACCACATATCTATATATCTCAGTCAGAATTATTCTGGAATAGTGTGATGCTACGTTATGTGTCTAGGGTATGAGTATGGTGAAGTGTAAGTCACAACAACAGACAGATAAACAATTTAATTTAATCCACTACTCTTGACAACACTGTGACACTCACATACATATAACACTCTACAAAGATATCTTAAAAGAGTCACTGATAAACTTTCAAATAACAATATGTATTCATTACTGGCATGAATGAATATGTGTCCTGATTCAACTACAAGGGAACCAGGAATCACAATCAATTTAAATTACAAGTTATGTACAGAATGTATTTAATATGAATATTGTAGTGACATATATTATTACAAATGTTCTATGTGTGTCAGTTGTGTAGTAGTAAAATGAGGTAATACTGGTTTTGTTTTGTTCAAGCTCTGTTGGTATTTGTCATCATGACTTCAATAGTTTGTCTTTAGGGACTAGTATTGGAGATGTTCACAGTTCCTGATTTTAAGACAAGTAAATTCCCCTCTTAATGTTAATTTTTAAAAAGTCAGTTCAAGATGAGGGGACATAATGTTGAGCTCAGCTGGCCAATTCGCTTATCTGGCGTGATGGCGGCAGGAAAGGACTCCTCTGCTCGAATTCTCCTCTGGGCTCAGGAGACACCTCACTGATAGCTAAAAAGACCAAGGAGTATGCTGTCCGACTCTGGATTCAGCAAAGCTCTGACCAGGTGCTGCTCAGTACCATCAAGACCACTGTCCCTGAAATCAAGAAGGATGTACCTTCTACTTCATAACTAATTTATATTTTCTTTTTACACTGATCACAATACATCACAAACATTGCGTTCAGAGCGTTAGGCCAACAGTCAGCTTCATCTGAAATACTTTATTCCAGTATTACCCTTCCTAATGGTTACTACGCCTCTGCACTTCCAGCATTATTTCTTTCTAGTCAATCATCCAGGTGTCAGTGTACTGTTTGGCCATTCCATGCCGTTTTACTTCTCTCCGACACCCTCTGTTCAGGCTGGAGCATTTTAGGCTTTACCTCACGTTTGCCACTGAACTACACATATATATACAGGCATAAATCAACAATTCACATTCAATTTTCATTAAAAGATATTAAATGGTTCAAGCTTACCACAATTCATACGAATAACACAGATACGTTGATTAGCAATGAATTCTGGCACAAACTGGCACAAATTTCCATCTGCTTATCTTCCAGGCTTTTATTGAGCAAAATTTTAGCTGGCTTCAACGCACTGATGCTTTATCAAGATCATTTAAACAAGTGGTCTCGAACTAACGCTTCCAAGTGTGTATATCAGCGAGACTGGCCAATGAGCCACGTTTCGACAAGTGTTTGAAAAAATGTTATCTTTTCCCGTCTCCCCCTAACAACCAAGATAGTATTTATAGCCCGACCAATCGTGGTTAGGCTTTCATTTGTTGCGCTCCAATCAATTTGGAGTTTACATGGTAGGCTATTTCTGTAACGTAAATTTTTTTCAAACACGTTAAAAAAAAATCTTATGAGCAGAAATGATTTTATGCTGTCAGGCACCCCCAATATTTTATTTTGGGTATAATTTATTAATTCCTGGACTATTTGCGTAACGTTTTACATATTATTTGTCAGCAAGCCCTAAGGAACCCAAAAATACTAATTTAAAGGAGCTACGTGGCTGCGTTCAAAATATGCAATTTCTTCTACCTCCTGTTTCGAAGATGTGCTGTCTGGGTACTGTTATGTTTTCAACCGTAAACCCATCTAATGTTATCTTTTCTAATAAGAGTCTGTTATGATTTATAAACCTAACTCTGGGAAAGGGTAGTGTATTTTATCACTGTCCGTCTGAAAAAAAATTAGTGCATGTAGACTTACACGCGTGATGGCAGCATTTGCGTATCGCGCGAAGCGTGTTTAGTGTTCGGCTTTCTGCCTCTCCCTTCTCGCTATCCTTTTGTCCATCTGTTCGTTCGTTTTGGTAACGTAATATAATTAATGTTAGGATTAATTTAGGTCATTACGCAGGGCCTCTCAATGCTTTTCCAAGAAATACAGCACACGTTTCATTGAAGAAAGCGGGTAATAATACAGTAAGCTTTTATATCAACGTGAAAGCGTTACAATTTGCAGACGAAGCAGAAAACAAGGGGGATTTCGAGTACATTCCTTGTGACAGCACTGTCATTTTACCATTGCTCTTCTCTTTATTAATTTTATTTGTTAGGCTTCATATTTACCTAATAATTTATTTATGTGGATTAGAATATTTCATGACAGTTTCCTCCTCTCTGATAATGATAAAAGCATTTAAAACTAACAGTGTCCTTAGGCAAGAAAGTAAAACACACCTTGTTGGCTGAGGCAATCCATTCCAGGTAGGTCTTCTGTATGTATTCGTCTAGAGCTACCGTAAGGGCTTTGAACTGTGTTCGCACATCATCTCTTACTCCCAACTTTGGTAAGAAGTAGGCTCGTTCTAGTGTCTAAAAATATATGTTTACCAACATTAACAATAATAATTTGTATTTTAAATGGATCAACAAACATATTGTTGTTGTTTAACTAGGACTGCTGAGCTTCTCACTCTGTTGTAGCCAATACCAAGTTGAAGACTACTTGGTATTATAAACATTGTGGATCTAGGCTTTTCTTGTGGCTTTTCTGCCATTCTGGAACATGTTGAGTTGAAGTCATGAGCTCCAGTTTCTCCAGCTTGGCTTGCATTTAAAGGATCATCACATCCAGTCCCAAGCTAGGAGTAAGAAGTGCGTGGAATATTGTGCATTCTCCGCCATCCAAGGGGGCTTTCTAACTAATACGAGTATAAGGATGATTCCAGATATGCCTCCATGCACATAACAATAATCATATAAAAAAGGTAAAAGGAGTCTCATAACAGATACTGCCAAAGGGAAGTGAAGTGTTAGATACTTCACTACACTAGGTTCAGCATCGAGAGGTGGTGTGACGTATAATGGAAATATAGCCTACAGTATATGACAGCCCTGAAATCCTGTCAGAGTCTATGATTTGCTAGCAAAGCTATGCAACTTACAGTCTGCGTTTACTCACTTTTAATCCATGCCTCTTTTTCCTGAAACGTAACAAGCGGAATGCTTACCAACTTCCGCGACTTGCCAGTCATAACGGGGAGCGAACCTGGTTGTTTACCTGAGTTTCTCAAGCGAGCCGATCTGTCAATCACCAAGATATCAGACAGATGCACGTGGAAAAACACCGGCTCTTTGAAGCGAGACGCTCGGGGCAAAATATTTTCCCCGATGGACCCTTTGATGTTCGTACATACAGGGAGAGATAACTCTGTGATCTCCAGAAGCGGATTACATCTAAAGAAAAACCGTTACACGGTTTAAGTCGCTGTTGTCGATTAGCAACGGCCAACAGAGTAACCGTGGAAACCTTTTATCTTGGGAACTCTGTTCTGATTTTCTCTACTGTGAACGGTGGTGTGAAAATTAGCATCCTCTAGAGAGCAGATAACAATAATGTATATAAACTGTGGATCCTCAAACCAGTTATCAGTGTCGCTCAGAATTTTTCAGAAAGTGTAAACACATAGTATAGAACCATTGTGGAAAGGTGTGTTAATAGCCTTCGTGGGAATTTCATTCGGATTTTCTGACCAGATCGAACGGCGACCAGCTGTCTATTTTGGTCCTTTTTCTTCACTTACTGAGTGATTAATGTGGTCTTCTTGGCTTACACGTCCAAAGTTCATTTGTGAACAGGCTTGGCCAATGGACACATAAACATTTTAAATAGTAAATCTAACTGGACTTACAAATACCCAGATATTTTTTGCAATTTTATCAGCCCACTGGGTTGTGAAAGATATAACAGGTATCTGACTTTTGTCATTCGTATCAGCGGATTTATTCAGCAAGTTACGCTGTTTCAAAATCGGCATTCACCACAGAGCCAGCCGATAGGATTTACCATCGTTATCAATTAACAATAATTAACAGTTTCTAGCAACTAGATGTTTCCATATACTAGAAGTATTTTCTACCAGAACACCAGATCACGTTTGCTACATTAACTATTCAAAGTGACATTTGTCTAGCCAGGAACCGACCACCAAATTAGGCATTCCCCTTATAAAAATGTAATTATTAGAAGGAGGGACTGGGGCCCGATTTGGAAGATAAACACACTGCAATATATATACTCAGACATTGTATGTCCAAGAGATTTCTTCACCAAGAATAGGGTAAGCGTGAGTGAATGGCCACGTATGTCAGAGAGAGAGAGAATATTTTCTTTGTTACAGGAAAATTGTACCACATCTGTATTTTGCTTAAATATTGTTTGATTTTACTGGATAGCATTTAGTAGGAACTTTGTTATTTTCTTTACTGTCTAT
This sequence comes from Oreohelix idahoensis, assembly GCA_024509875.1. NCBI lineage: Eukaryota > Metazoa > Mollusca > Gastropoda > Stylommatophora > Oreohelicidae > Oreohelix > Oreohelix idahoensis. Next base: position 1,124,151 of record JAMPIV010017453.1, read on the forward strand.
TCTGTAACATAGTGCTAACCTTTAACCTTTGGGGTTATTAACCTTTAGCATGCTGCAGGCACATTATTGCCACAGAGGTACGCTATGTTCTGCCAGCTGCAGGCGCATTATTGCGACTTACGGACATCGTCGGTTTCTAGCATTATTATTTGTGTACACGTGATTTCACCCCCGGATGTTTAGGTTGAATCTTATGTGCAAGAGATTTAACTTCCTGTTCTGATCTACCTTTGTAAAGGGTGTGTTAGCGTTAATTTTCTTTGCAATTTTCAAATCGAAATTAATCAGCAAGGATCAAGCTGCCATTTTAGCGGAAATTTTCATGGATTCTGATTCCGATGACAAGGAGTTTCTTGGGTTTACTAGTGCTGATCTGGTCCATGCTCAGAATATGTGTGATGGTGATGATGGGGAAAACAATAGTGCATCTAGTGTTGACTATGATTTTGATGAAGTGGATATTCGTAGGGCCCCTTCTGGTTACAACCACGACTGGCTCTGCAACTTTGACCAAGTTGTGGGACCTGTGGGCGTTGACGATGACATCTCTGAGGTAGATGCATTCCGTTTGTTCATCACAGATGATGTTGTGAACACATTAGTTACGGAAACTAATCGTTACGCCAGTAAGGTTAGTGAAAAGAAAGGGCAAGATGCTGGTGCCTCATCCCGTGTGATGTTGTGGACGAATGTCACAGCTGACGAGAAGAGGGCGTTTCTTGCTTTGCTAATGTTGATGGGTGTAACGAAAAGATCGTCATTTGATTTGTATTGGTCAAATGACTCTGTCATAGAGATGCCAGGGTTCAGGAATGTGATAAGCATGGACAGGTTTCTGGCTATCTTATCTTTTCTACACCTCGTGGACAATACAACTGCTGCACCACTGTGGTGGGTTTAGATGTTAAAAGGTTAAGTATTAATTGTCTACAGATGTGAGGTCAGCTATGCAAGTCCCTGAGTCTAATTGTTGATGAAGTTGTTCTCAGGGTACCTGTCTGCTACCACCCGACGACCTCAACCTGCTATATATTTTGAGCCTAATTATATGTTATGGTGTCTGGATGTTATCTGGCTAGGTGTCTAGGGTAATATGCAATGTAATGTTAATAAAATGACAACAACTACACCTATACTTTAATGAACAAGTAATTAAACAAGTCAGTGTGTAAATTTTGAATGATAATCTTTTTACAATTTTATTTTCCTGTATCTCAATGGCTGGGATACAGGACTGTTTAAAACTCAAAATATAAACCACTTACGACCTCAATCAGACTTATTCTTGACTAGTATGTCTGATAGCTACGTCTACTGTCTAGGGTAATGAAATGTGGTGGTGTGCTGGTAATTAAATACACAAACACACACACACAAACACTAATATTAATCTCTATGATCAAGTCAATTAACACTGTGTTTAAATTTTAGAAATTAAAATTTTTTTCAAATTTATTTTGTCCTGAACCAAGTTTTTCTTCTGGTCAGGACTTTTAAATCAATATGAATCAATTTCAATAGAATTACATATAATCGAGTAAACACATGAAAGACTTGTACATATACATAATTTAAACTTGCTAATATTGGTACTAAAACTAAAAGTCTTTAGGAACTAGTGCTGGATGTCGGGTCGGGGTATTTGCATCATACCCAGTCTTTAGTTAACAGTGTTCATTTGCTCTTTAAACAGGATTAATGGTGGAAAAGTTTCTTAATACACAATGGAGTTTTTATTATATTATATTCGTTGATGAATCTCAGCAGGCAAGGTCTTTAATACTTATCTGGCCTGTGACGATTGAAGAAAGTTGTTCCTTAGGCCCACTCCTCACTTGCTCTGAGGTAATATGGTAGGCATCTTATTTCATACAGTGATGTACTCTTCAGAACATCTGGCACTAGCACAGTGCCAGACAAAGAAACTCTGAAACCACAAAATTAGGCTAGGTCTTAACATAATACCTAATCCACCATGTTTACAAGCATTAATACATTGAAATAAAAGACAGGGTCAGATCTCTCTGACCGACCCAGCACATCTACATCAAGGCTGTTATCAAGTAGCACTAGTTTCCCATTCCTCTCCTCTATGGACTGCACTGCATCTGAAATATTTTCATTTATCTCTTTTTTCCATATAATAAGGTGGGTGATATGTTTCCACCTGACCACCTGAAAAGAAACATCTGTATTCTACATTTCTGATAGTTCATCATATAATTCAACCTCTAGGCCCTGGAACAGTCGGCTGGGGACCTAGAATAAGTACTCACTTGTCGTAATCATTTTTCATTATATGGCAGTATCACTCACTCAGAATTGTTAAATAAAAAGGTTAATAATTTCTGCCTTACCACAATTCAAAATGAAAACACACAGGTACGTTGAAAATAGCACAAACTCAGCTGAGCTGCTGGCTAGACTAGGGCGTCCCACTACTATTAGCACATATATTCAATGGACGACAAACTTCTTAGCCTCAACGATCTGCTTGTATGGACAGTCTTCAACAAAATGGCAACGAGCCGTCCAATTTTCTAATAATCTTAACTGTGCTGACCAATCAAATTGGAAAGCCAATCTTTTTTTAAATTTAAACTTTTACACTAAGGTCCAAATTTGGTCCAATGTGTAGTGTATTTCTGTCGGTCGGTCTGTCCGAACTTGTCTTTTCCCAAAAATGGACTTGGTTTTGGGCCCAACTACAAAAAAACTATTCAAATTTTCTCTCACTCACTTCTTAGATTTCTACTGCGAAGATATTTTTAGATTCTATCCGCCTTGTCTCCCCCTTGTTTACATGTAATCTTTTCCTGCCTTCGTCTCAAGGACGCGTCAAAATGTAACTTTAGTGGATGCAAAACTAACATCTGTTTGCTAGTCTGCCACTGAACAAATCAGTCTTTTGTCAATAACTTCCGAGTTATCTGTCCGTCCTTTTATTTGAAAGCATATTATTTATCAGGAAAAGATAAGCTCTTAAACTAGCTAACTTTTGTGATTCTCAACCTATTAATAAGGAATTCCATTTTTTTTTTTCCATGTTAGTCTTGAAATCTATAATCTACCACTCGTTCACTTCTTTTTACCGCTATTTTCAAACTAATTACGAGAATCGTCCGTATTACGTGGGAATTCCATCATTCTAAATAAGAGCTAAGCCTGTTTTCGTGACCCAAGTGGCTACATGTTCTTACTTTACATCGTATTTCAAACACTAACTACAAGTTCGCGCGTATGTTAGGCTTAGATTCAAACGCGTGCAGACGGCATCATTTTTTTCTTCCCTCCTTTTCTTACTCCGTCTGAACGAATAGGCCTTTCGCGTCCCCATGTTATAAATAGTTTTTTTCAATGACACTAGAAAACGATGGTACGGTCTACCACAATCAACGCGCTTGTGGCGTGGACGAAGAAGCAGCAGCGTATCTTAACTATATTTTATTCCTACATTTTATTTTAACTTTTATATTTATAATGGATGATTTTATCGCTGTATCAAGGTATTCCATCACAAAGGCAAACAGGTAATTTTTGCCTCGAGCTTGCAGCTTTAGGAGTACGTATATTTTGGTATGTGGCTCACTGATTGTTTCAAGATGGAACCCTGAAATCAGAGGATTAAGGCCTCCTCAGTACATCATACACCTATCTCCATCTCTAAACAATTAAACATTATCAACAGTTTCAAGCTCAGTGGAGTTGCTAAATAAATAGAGATACGAGATAACAGGTAATTTTTCTGTTTTTTTCTGTTCAGCCACGCGCTCTTCAACAAGACAGCGAATTTCGGTTCTTGCCTTCAGGGAAGTACCCAGTTTTTATTTTATTATTTTATTAAGTTTTTTATGTGTCCTATCTAGACTTCACTTTCTTTCCTTTCCTGACGAAGGCCTTGTGGCCGTAACGTAGACATTTTCTTTGTCTTTTGTCCTCGTAAGACGAATCACCTTTTTTCGATTTTTTTTCAAACCCACCCTAAATAAATAGCTATTGTTCCTATCTGATTTGGTGCCCTATTCATCATCAGGTAATCTTCAAACATCCGTTTGATACATTCCTCGTCATAGAAGAAATTATAGTTAATTATATAAAGTCATGTGCAAACACTGTGACTTGCTGAAGACGGCCAGTGGTTTTCTGGTCTTACATCATAATAATAATGTCATATTTTATTTCCAACTATGTCTTTTCATTCACTCCCACAGTTTAAGTAAGCCTGTCTGGCTTTAATACAAGGTGATAATCTTTCCTAATAACATTTGTGGCATGACACAAAGGTTTAGTTTGGCGCCTTTCTGGTGGTACCTCTACGCATCAATAATGCATACACATTCAATAAAACAGATACATATCAATAACAAGGTTTATATAAATGTTTATCTTACCACATCAATGAAATAATACATAATTTGTAGGTTAACCGGCGATTAATGGTCACATTCAGATCGCCACTGATGCAGAACAGCGAAGGCACTGGTCATGTATTCCTTGCGTCTGATGCTAACACTACTTGTGAGATTTTAATCTTCGAGTGGCAACTAATGCTGGTTTCAAATCGTTTTTATTACTCCTATTAGTCTATTCTACCACAGCCAATCGAATTATGTTATGCCCACTAGCCTCTTTTTTTCAAAAATAAATTACACTTTCAAAATTGTAACGTTCCCCCTTTTCCCCTATGGGCAAAGTTGAGTGAGGACATCAATGCGTCTGTGTTGCAGGGGCGGCCACCAGTTTTTACAGGCGGTTCGGTAAAAATTAGCCCAACGGATTGTTGAGAGCTTGATAGTCAATCGTGTAATCTGGGTTTACAGTTCATCTTCTTTAGAGCTTCGTGCCTTTGATGTTAAGTACGTGAATGTGGGTTTAAATTACCTTGTGACCATGATAATGATGATTGAATTCCCAAATGTTCATAGACTGGATAAGTCATGGCTAGAGTCCAAACAAACAATTTATTATACATTCTGTAGACATCGTACGTTGATCATGAATTACATCACAAATATAAATTAGAATCCTATGTTGAATTAGCTATCTTGCATATCAGTCCTTTGTCTCGTAATCTGAATTACTGTAGGCAGAACGACATAACTATATGCACGCGTGGTTGGAAAATCCAACGACCGACAGTGAGATTATGCGTCTGGCACTAGTATCACTAAAAAAGGACTGTTAATTCATCTCGACAAGGTTTAGTCAATTACTAACCTGTAACTTCATCTTTCTTCATCATAACAGTGGACTGACCCATGTCCATGAGAAAATACAATATAACCGTGTGGCCTTCCATGCCCGACACTATAAGAATATAAAGACACGTCTTCTCCGTTTGACGGTCATTTGAAAAAGGGTCCCGTCTCTTGGTCACCGTGCGTGACTACCAACGCTGAAACGTCACTGCATTCACTAGGCTAATAATACTTTTTACATTACATTAAACGTTGTAACCCCTAAAATCGCATGCTGCTAACCTCTAGCAGACAATGCCAATTAATCTACCGTAACAATTCCCTGTCCACCGGGGGGAAAAAAATCTATTAGATTTTTTTTTTTTTTCAAAAACCTATCTGAATGAATATCAAAATATTTAACAATATCAAAAAATTTAACCAAAAATGCGGCATATGGCCTACGATGTTCTGTCTAGAACAGACGTCGTGGTCATGTCGACTAACTAACAGTCATCTAATATATTAATGATTATATTATACATAAATGTTATACATAAATTTTATATGAACTAAAAGAGAATGGCTAATGTTGATATCTAATTAAATAATTAATTAACTCAAAATATGTCGCAATGAAATGTCATGTCAGACTAATCTAAAGAGTTAAAATTAAACTAATTAATTATATTGAGTGTGGAATAAGAATAAAGTTGTTGAAAATCTAATGTAAGAAAAATGAAAGGATATGTTAAAGAGAGAAATAAATAAATAAAGAATAAAGTAGAGAAAAAAGTAATGTATAAATTTAACTTAGTTATGTGTGTTGGACATTAATTAAGTTTAGTATTAAGTTGTTAATACCTATCTAAATTAACCAATTTAAACAATAATGTAGTATGTGATGTATCCACATAATTATTAACTATATACAATAACATTATCTAAGAATCATGCGAGTTCTTTTTTTTTCCTTCTTTAATTTTTTTCCAAATTTCATTTTTTTTTTTTCAATATTTATCTCACTTTCATTTTAATTTCCATTATTTTAACGACTTAATTAAAATTAATTAAAGTTGGATAAGATGATCCATACGTAGGCTTGATCCTTGTGAATTCCAATTAGCAAACAAATGTTTAAGTGTTTCAGTTCATAAGTATCGACGTTATTGACAATAGTTCATGTCGCATACTGAGTTACTTTGATAGTGTTTTCTATTATGTTCACTTGATGCACGGAAATGTGTCCAATAGTTTTATCAGTAAAGGATATCAAGCAAAGTCCTGGCGTAAATATGAACATAGAGTCAATTGATTTCATTCATTTCGTATATAAAGTCTTTAGTAAGCAGATACTTGTATTGTAGGCAATAGTTCATGTCTATATAGAGCAGCCATTATAGTGCTATTTATTATGAGTAAGTATCTGCGACGTTAATATAGTTCAGGACTCGACATCAGTAGGGTTTCGAGATAGAGTATCTGCCAGGACGTTATCTGCTCCTGTGATGTACTCGATTGAGAAGTCAAATGGTTGAAGGAGAATAGCGAATCTTGTGAGCTTTGGACTTTTATGATTCGCACGTCGTAGTGATGCTACGGCTTTCTGGTCTGTCTGTACTACGAACGGGGCTCCCAGCAGGAACTTTTCCAACTTCGTTATTGCCCACACCAGTGCTAAAAGTTCGCGGTCGACAGTTGAGTATTTGACTTCTGGTGGTTTCAGTTTCCGTGAGACGTACAAGTTGGGATGGAGGATGTCGTCATGATATTGGAGCAAACATGCGCCAATTCCGTAGTTACTCGCATCTGTTCAGAGAATAAACTTTTTGAAGCATCAGTTAGTCTCAAGATTGGTGGGTTTGAAAATATGTTAATAATATTAAGGAAAACATTATTACACTCACTAGTCCATGTCACCTTCACTGGCATGTCCTTCTTTAATAATGAGGACAAGACAGCCGTGATAGATGACAAGTTAGGTACGAATCTACTGTAATATTGGACTAGACCTAACAAGCTTCTAACCTGTTTCTTCGTTTGAGGAACGGAATTGTTTAAAATTTTAGAAACCGTACTGGGTAGTGTTCGGATATATCCTGCTCCAATAATGTGACCCAAAAAAGTTATTTCATGAAATGCTACTTGTACTTTTGTGGGTTTAGCAGTTAAATTGTTCCTTCTTAATGTGTCCAAAACGTTTTCAAGACCCAAAAAATGTTCCTCAAAAGATGAACTAAATAAGCATATGTCGTCTATGTATGTAATAATGTCTGGTCTACCTGAAAAAATGTGTCGCATCATGCGAACAAAGGTAGCTGGAGCGTTAACAAGCCCAAAAGGCATAACATTCCACTGGTATAGACCTTGCGGAGTGGAAAACGCTGTGTAGTATTTAGCTTTTTTGGTTAGTGGTATCTGCCAATAACCTTTAGTTAAGTCTATCTTAGTGAATATAGTTGCGGTCGATAGACGTGGCAGTAAGTCGTCGAGAAGTGGATGTGGTTCGCTATCAACTATCGTTTGTGCATTTAATTTTCTATAGTCGACGCATAGTCTAATGTTATTGTCCTTCTTTCGGACAATAACTAATGGAGAAGAAAATGGGGAATTACTAGTTTCAATAATTCCTAAAGATAACATCTGTTCAAGTTCCTTAGTAGTTTTAGTAAGAAAGTGTAGAGGAACAGAATATGGATGTACCCGAATTGGAGTATCATCGTTAAGAGTGATGTCATGACTAATGACTGATGTGCGACCTGGAACGTCGGTCAACACATCTGGATAAGATTGTAGAAGTTCAGCAATCTGTTGATGCTGTTGCGGTGTAACCGACGAAGAGATGGTTACGTCCCGCCAAAATTCACTAGGCTGTACTACAGGTACAGGTAAAGCTAACTGTACCTCAGGAAAAGAAGATTCTTCTTCCTGGATAACAGACAAATTAGAATAGTGACATCTAGGTACGACAGTGTCATCTAGTTCATGAAAAATAGCTTGTAGATGTTCAGGTCGAGTATGAAATTGTTTGAGCATATTTATGTGGAATATTTTATGATGTCCCTTAATGTCCAGGACATAATCAACATCAGAAATCTTATTGATAACCTGGTATGGACCGTTCCACGAGATGAGTAGTTTATTATTGTTATGTGGCAATAACACATAAGCTTGATCTCCTGGAAATAATTGCAGGGGCGGCCACCAGTTTTTACAGGCGGTTCGGTAAAAATTAGCCCAACGGATTGTTGAGAGCTTGATAGTCAATCGTGTAATCTGGGTTTACAGTTCATCTTCTTTAGAGCTTCGTGCCTTTGATGTTAAGTACGCGAATGTGGGTTTAAATTACCTTGTGACCATGATAATGATGATTGAATTCCCAAATGTTCATAGACTGGATAAGTCATGGCTAGAGTCCAAACAAACAATTTATTATACATTCTGTAGACATCGTACGTTGATCATGAATTACATCACAAATATAAATTAGAATCCTATGTTGAATTAGCTATCTTGCATATCAGTCCTTTGTCTCGTAATCTGAATTACTGTAGGCAGAACGACATAACTATATGCACGCGTGGTTGGAAAATCCAACGACCGACAGTGAGATTATGCGTCTGGCACTAGTATCACTAAAAAAGGACTGTTAATTCATCTCGACAAGGTTTAGTCAATTACTAACCTGTAACTTCATCTTTCTTCATCATAACAGTGGACTGACCCATGTCCATGAGAAAATACAATATAACCGTGTGGCCTTCCATGCCCGACACTATAAGAATATAAAGACACGTCTTCTCCGTTTGACGGTCATTTGAAAAAGGGTCCCGTCTCTTGGTCACCGTGCGTGACTACCAACGCTGAAACGTCACAGCGTTCACTAGGCTAATAATACTTTTTACATTACATTAAACGTTGTAACCCTTAAAATCGCATGCTGCTAACCTCTAGCAGACAATGCCAATTAATCTACCGTAACAGTCTGTCTCTGTGTCTTTTCTGTACTATATTTCTGGTATTATCTAAGCATTTTTACTGCAACATATTATAACATTATGGGTAGTATTGTCTTCTAATAAACAAATATTATCATTTTATTTGTCAACTGTCCTTGCTTTTATTTTATATTCATCGAGGTTTCTTGAGCCACCCTTTCTCTACCCTTCTCAATTTCATTATCACACTGCATAAGCTATCTTTTCAAATATGCCTCCATGCAAATCCCCCACTTACATTTTTCTCTCTCTCTTGCTTGTACGCGTTTTGCCTAACGCAAAACGGTTTCGTAGATTTAAATTGTCACTACGGGTAGGAGACACAGCAGTGCGGTTTCCTCTCATTCAATAGCAGATACTACTGCTTTATTTAACTTTAAATTTTTGGGAAAAAATATGCCCTAGCAACAGCGTAACTATGGCCAAGTAGTTTTTTTTTCCAAACTCCCAACCATTCATGCACGTTTAGTGTTAGACTAAGCAAGACTGTGACATCAGCTGTCGCTTGTCGTTCTAGTTCGAGATTCAAAACCCAACGCTTGTCAAGGTTGCATTTTTCCGTCTCTCATTTCACTCCTCCGTTTCTTTATTCTATCACTCTTTTGAAACGAACATGTATTGTTGTCTGCCAAATGGCGTTTAGTGTTAGTTTTAATTTGTATTACGTAGAGAGGAAAAGCTAGTAGTTTTGGGTATCGTTCACTATGGCGTTACGGCTTGTTAGAACCAACACGACTGCGAGCTATGGTGACGATGTTGAACACAACTCCCTATTTTATCTCTATAGTATTTGAATTTATAAGCAGTAATATTCGTTCGTCGACACTCTTCTCCCTCTATAGCAAAGCCATTATATACCATCCAAAGAGTTTAGTGTTGATGAAAGTATGGTAGCTTTCAAAGGTAGGACCAGCCTTATGCAGTACATGCCTAACAAATCCTCTAAGTGGGGTATGAAAGCCTGGGGCCTAGCTGACTCCAAGACAAGCTACCTCTGGAATTGGCAGCTCTACCTTGGGAAGGAAGACAATGTGGACCCTACCAGAGGTGTTGCTCACTGCGTTGTCACCTCCCTTGTTGCTCCACTGTATGGACAGGGTCATGTTGTGTACATGGACAACTTTTTCTCTTCTCCTGTCCTGTTCACGAAGCTTGGGGATAATCAGACAGGAGCTTGCGGCACACTGCGGACAAACCGCCGAGGGGTCCCCCAAGAAGTCAAGTTGGTGAAACCCAAAGCTGGTGACCCTCCCATCACTAAAAGAGATGGCAACATCCTCTATGTGTCATGGTTTGACAAGAGGCCAGTGAATCTTATGACAACTGCTCACGATGTGCAGACCTTCAGGAAGGAGGTCAGATTCAAACATCATGCTGGCAATGTGCGGATCGTGGACAAACCATGCGATGTCCAAGCCTATTCCTGTCACATGGGAGGTATTGATCGTGTGGACAAACAGTTGACATACTACATGGTTCTGCACAGGAGCAGCAAATGGTGGAAGAAAATTTTCTTCTATCTATTGGAAGTTTGCTTTGTCAATTCGCTTGTCCTGTGGAGGGCCAAGCATCCGTGTCGTATCAAGGCGGAAACGTCTGGCTAGCGGCAAGCCTTCCAGGCCAGACTGCATCGTGTGTTCCAGCAGGGACAACAAGCGCCACCAGACCCAGTTTGTGTGCCGCAGGTGCCTGGTACCTCTCTGTCCATATCCCTGCTTTGAGCATTACCACACCCTGCTCAATTTTAAGACAGAATGCACTGCAGTGTTGCACCAGGAGTGCGGTGAGTCTCTACGTTTGTTGGTTTTTTTTTCACCAGTTCTCTTCTCCTATCACATCAACAAAATTTATATCATCAGATTCATCATTCATTTATTTATAAACATTCAAAAAATTAGAGCAATTGACCAAAAAACAAAAAAATATAGAATTTACAAGTCATCCACTATAAAAAAGGGGGTGTTGTCAAAAAGAATGCAGCTGCAGGGCACATTTTCGAAATTTTAATGCAGCGTTCTAAAGGTTAACTTGTTGGGTTCTTTTCTTCTCAATCAAGGAGAGGGCACATGTATTCCGCTATTTTTTCAATGTATGAATTCTGATTTTATTTGATCTTTCTTTAGATATTCGATGTTGTAAAGTTTAAATGATAATAAACAACAAAAAGAACTTAACTTTGTGTGTTGGTCAGACCCATACCCAATTTACCATAGTTTTCACGTTTGTGTGTCTTGTTGTCACATAATTGTGTGTGCGTGTTTAGTTAAACTTATATTTCTAGATATAGGGAGGTGCAAGATTGTCTTATACTAAAAGATAGTTGTATAGACAGGCTGGACTAGAGAAACTAATCATTCCAGAGACAGATCTTCTCCTTAAACTATTCACTCGTGAAATCTATTCTCACACCTTTACTTCTCACGTACTATCACCATCCACTCTACTCAGGCGGGACCATAAATATCTTCAAACCAATCTAAATTCACGACAGGTGGGGGTGACCAGTTCCTTCCTCGCTGCCTTTTCCTTTCCTAATTCAAGAGCAAATAATCATTTACAACCACATACAAATGTTTAAGAGCCATGAAAAACGATAGAACATTGGAAATGACAGTTATTATTATTGATACTGTTGATCAGAATCAACACCACTGCACTCTGGGAAAACCCATAGGTGCTCAATCTCCCTCAGCAAATGTCGAAGGGTATGAACGCTAATTGTTCATGTTGCTCACTGGTTGTGTACATGCCAGATGCATCCTCTCCTACGTCTTTCCTTCTCTCTCCCCCTACCTCTTTTTCTGCATCCATGCTTACTCTTACTGTTTGGTGAATTTATCGGCGACAGAGTTTCTTTGGGTGTTTTTTTTGGTCTGTCTCTGTTTCTCTTAACCTGGGGATTCCACAGCATGGATGGACTGGTAATGCTATCAACAGGTGATGTTCAGTGTGAGCCTATCCATCTCCAGCCACATCTTCTCATCTCATGTTCCACTGGCACTTGTCTAGTTCTCGTCACCAACTCCACACTGGTGAACTTGCCATACCATTTCAATCCTTTTGTTCTACACAAGCATCCACTTATCAAAGTCATTCTTGATTGTTTTATTTTTGTTCTTCTCCATGTTTGTGAGCCACACAATAGAGCTGATGACATTTGAGATGAAGAATTTAAAGGGATATACTCACATTCATTGTCTTCTGCACTCTGTTCTTCAGAAGTTTAGCATAGTGTGCAGATCCAGCAAATTTGGGAAAAGACGGTGACCGATACTCATCCTTGTATGCCATTTCCCTCTTCACAGCATTGAGGTCTTCAACGAACTTGTGGCAAATTTCTGATGTCAATTTGGCAATGACATTTTTGATTAACTGTGGAGAAGAGGTTAATCCTGATATCTTGTCTGATTCCAGTTACACATGGTCACTAAATTACCTACGAAGTGCATGTATGCATATCATAAGTATTGTAAAGACAACAACTGTGGACAGAACTGCCTGTCACTGGCAATGACAGGACACATTAATGATTATAAATGTGCAGCTATGGTAATTCATGAATGACCGTGGTTTTCAGGGAAGCTGGAAATTTAAAATTCTCAGTGGAGCAATAAACATTACAGTAAAGTCAATTATTTAAATACCAATTGTCCAAAATTTCAATTATGTAAATCCTTTTTTTAACCCTTTTCTTTAAGATCATCTGAGTGGTTTTTTTTCTCTCTTTTGGTCTCGTTTCAAATCTTTGATGCTCAAAACGTCAATGACAGGACACATTAATGATTATAAATGTGCAGCTATGGTAATTCATGAATGACAGTGGTTTTCAGGGAAGCTGAAAGTTTAAAATTCTCAGTGGAGCAATAATTCATGGTAGAGAACTGAAACTGTGTCTGCAGTTCCTTTTCTTAGTACATTACAATTTATTAAGTTTTAACTGACACTAACTCAGTCAATTTTATATAATAATCAAAACGATGTTAAAAAACAGAAGAAGTAAAAATAACTCCACGAAAGCATACATGCCACACCTCAGACATGAAAAACCTGTACAACAAATCCAAAAACCCTGTACAGAGACCCGCAAAACCTGTACAGACTGAAAAACGTAACAATAGAGTTAATTAATGTACAAATATATTCAATTAGATGGTTCTGCACCATCATAGTGACATGCGCCCTTTGCCTTTTTAAGCATGTCTTCACTTGCTTTAAAACCTAAACAACAAGAGTTAGAATTTATTTTGTACCGGTATTGTAGAAAAGCTGTGACTGTATCATCATTTAGTCTATTTCTGCAAAAAAAATTAATACAATTTATGGTGGAAATGAAGAACAGTTTGGTGTGTGTTCTATAGTGCCTTATAAAAGTATAGATCTAAAGAGACCAGTAATAAGCGTTATGGGTTAGGTTTAGGAATCTTAAATCAAATATATATATATATTTTTTAAAGCTAGCAATGAAAATATAAACTGGCGCAATATTATATATTCTCTACCGAACTTCAAAAATTGGAATAGCCGTTATACCCATACGAATTTTAGTGTCAATCAAACATTGATAGTAGTAATTAATTATTTAATAAATATAAATCATTGGATGACCGTAATGATGATCACCCAAGGCAAAATCACATTGTTTTTTAAAGAAACGAAATTAAAACTAAGAAGAGAAGTAACTCCAAATAAACTTTTCTCTGACCTGGTTAAGATGCAAATTTGCCTTGCTTTTGTGGGTTTTTTTTTCAGTTTCATAATTTGGTCATATCGGAATGACGGTCGCCGAATGCTCCGCATGTATTTTCGTACCATTTAGATTTCGGGTTAACCCTAACCCCAACTGTAACCCTAATCCTAACTCTAAATGGTACGAAAATACATGCAGAGCATTCGGCGACCGTCATTCCGATATTAGGCCTACCCATAATTTGTTTTGTATTATTATTCAAATTTACATTTCTTACGCACTTTCTACCGTAAACCTAACCTCAACCTTAACTCTAAATGGTACGAAAATACAAATATTAAACATACTCGACGGCAATAAAGGTAAAGATTACCAGAATCTCAGTAAAAAGAGTTTTCAGAATCATTCAAGTTGAATAAATTCAACTCAAACAAGAATTTTCGTGCTCTTTTTCCACAAAATGTTTATGATTCGGCGGTATGGCAGCGTCCATGTTTGTAACTTTTGCTTTTGTAAAATCACTATTATCAGTTCTACCGTATTCGCTAGCAGTAAAATATTTTGTTCGTTTCAAGCTTAGTGGCCAGATTTTTCAATGCTGAATCCGATTATGCCCAGCAATTGCCGATACGATTGTAAACAGAAGAGTTCTGGTGCTTTTAAAATAGGACGTACATTTTATAGGTGTATGGGGACGAGGTATCGCACTACTTCCGTGACGTACTCGGTACGGCACAGCGACAAAAATTGTCAAGATTTATGCCGTATGGCGTACGTCATAATGGTGCTGAAAGGGTTAATAATTAGGCGAAAAAACCCGTACAGACCCGTGTACGGCCCGTACACATCTGAAAACGCAAACACCCCGTACAGATTATGGGTAAACCTTTAAGTGTGGCATGTATGCGAAAGTAAGGAAAATAATAAACTGCAGATATAGTTGTATTAGAAGGGGAAGTTGGTGAATGGTTTATATGCCGATTAATCCATGTATTTCTTTAAACAAATAGGTCTGCAATTTATTTGTTTTAAACACTGCTGTAGTAATGACCAATTTTCACTTGAGCCTTATGTCCGATGTTTAACTCATTCATTCCAGAGTTATTTTGCACGCTGTGCCAGACTTTTTTTGTGGGCAGAATTTTATAGAGTGAAGTGTTCATCTTTCAGTCTAAATTTGTTTGTGAATTTTCCTTTGAACATGTACTTATTATATACCAAACTGTAGGGAAATGGATAGAGAATTCAAATATATAATGTCTGTGGTAGTATTAACACAAGTATGTTCGGTATAATTTAATCATTTTGCATGTAAAATTGAAAAACGCTAAAAAGTTGACTGTAGAATACGATCTTACAAAAGACAAATTACTGTCGTAGACAATAAAACTTTCTTTTTAGTCTTCAAACGTCAAGTTAATCCATATACAAAGTAAAAAAAACATGCTTATGGCCAAAATTAGTACATTTAGTGTTATTCGCACCAGTTTTTCCGTGGTTCTTTGTAAGAAAAAAATAAATTATGCAATCGTGCATTACGTAATTTTCAAACAAATAAATAAGAATAACGTCATATAAATACTTTTTTTACTGTTGTTTAATGTTTTAATAGTATCCCTAGCTTCATCTTCTACCAAGAACTAGTGATTAGATGTTATGGTAGGTCTAGTTTTGTTGCTTTTTGATCGGCCAGAATATGACTACGCCCACTCATCAACTAAATCTAGTGTGTCTAGCTTTTCTGCATATATTCCGTATTTTGACAACAAACTGTGACTACCAAACAATCATCATCAATGTCAGCAATGTTTCAAAGTAGTTTGACACAATTATTTGCTTAGGAGACTTAGAAAATGTAAATATAAAGCGTGACATATTTCTCTAGCAAAAACAACGAAAAACGTAAACACGCAAATCTTCACAAAAATTGTGATAATAACATCAAAACACGCACATGTGCTGATTAACTAGAGTCAAATTAGTTATTTAAATAGTAGCGGAAGTCATTCTACGAGTTTTAATATATGAACTGCATTAAGCGGACGATTGTTAGGGTTTATTCGTGATAAACTAAAAGCCACGCCCTGAGCGTTGCTCTGGCACGGCGTGTTGAATTTTGCAACGCTCAGAGCGTTGGTCTGGAGTCAAAGAGTTAAACTGGTCAAAGTATTTTATATACAGATAAATTTTACGCTGCAGCAAAATTAATATTCAGTAATGACTTAAAATCATTAACCCATTGCCATTTAACTCTTTTTCAGAGTTATTTTCCAGAGTTATTTTATTTGCACGCTGTGCCAGACTTTTTTTGTGGGCAGAATTTTATAGAGTGAAGTGTTCATCTTTCAGTCTAAATTTGTTTGTGAATTTTCCTTTGAACATGTACTTATTATATACCAAACTGTAGGGAAATGGATAGAGAATTCAAATATATAATGTCTGTGGTAGTATTAACACAAGTATGTTCGGTATAATTTAATTATTTTGCATGTAAAATTGAAAAACGCTAAAAAGTTGACTGTAGAATACGATCTTACCAAAGACAAATTACTGTCGTAGACAATAAAACTTTCTTTTTAGTCTTCAAACGTCAAGTTAATCCATATACAAAGTAAAAAAAACATGCTTATGGCCAAAATTAGTACATTTAGTGTTATTCGCACCAGTTTTTCCGTGGTTCTTTGTAAGAAAAAAATAAATTATGCAATCGTGCATTACGTAATTTTCAAACAAATAAATAAGAATAACGTCATATAAATACTTTTTTACTGTTGTTTAATGTTTTAATAGTATTGATAAAGTTGGATCCATACTGGCCACCAGTTGATAAAGTTGATAAAGTTGGATTTTTATTCCCGTTAATGATATCCACCAAAAGATAGATATAAGTGGATGGAAGCAGACATCATCATCATCATCAGTTGATAAGATCTCTATGGTGTTGTTTGCTCCACTGTAGTGTATGGAATGTCAACTTGACCTACGCAGTGGTGTGTAGACATGGATTGAGTGTATAAGGTGCGAATGATGATAAAGGTTCGTGGTGTTGACAAAAAATGTTCTTTTCTCACACTCATGTATGGCTGGAAGTCATCGACACCAACGACTGTGTACCTTTTCTAAAGTTTAATTGGACGTACACACTCGACAGCACAGATAGTGACAAATCACAGGTTGCCATAATACATCATAGTACAGTGGATAAATGGTCTTGCAATGTTACATGGGCACTCATGTAGAATAAGTGTATAATGGACTGTCAGTAGCCAAGCACTCAGTATCGCCCATACATATATCATCTGACTTCACTGACTGAGCACGTCAGCTTATAAACAATATTTCAGATGGCTTCTAAACCTAATCTCGTCTAGCGACGATTCTTCAACATAATGTTCAGCACATATTTTTCCATATAATAATATTGAACCGCTAGCAATGGGTTCTCATGTGTAGCAGTGATCTCTGGACTGATCAAGCGATAATACGGGCATCCCTTTTCTCTTCTTGAAAGTCACTACATGTTTTGGTTCCAAGATGGCTTCACTCGTGAGCTGTCACTCACGTTTGGATACAGATAATGAATCTGTCCTAAAGTTAGTCATTCATAAAACATTTCATTGCTCTGTAGATTTGATCATGAACAATTGACTGCAATCTACAGGATATAGTGCTGCTAGGAATCGAAGTCGTTTTCATCGAGTCAAATATATTCTCTTAGACATTCAAATCGTAACTATCGAAAATGGTGGCTTCGATCGAGAGTTCATAAGAGTATCTTTGATTACCTTGGTATAGGAAATATGAAACTGCCATTCCTTGGCAATACGACTAAACACTGGGGTAAAGCATACACGATAGGTTTAGACGACTATCACCTTCCCCACAAATACTGAGATCACTTTTTCCCCGGCGACAGGCCGACATGGAAAACACACAGTCCCTATCAGGACGAAGCCAAATCACACCACTCTCTAGCGACACATCCGCCGAATAGCCTTCGACCTCTCTAGAGACAACAGAACATATAGTTCGACTTAGATATGTAAAGATATACAGATATAAGACAGACTCGTCCTACTCAGACAAACAATACACATAAATTCAGGCCATAGATATTCTGAAGCAAGAACAATCTATTATTACCCAAACAACGAATAAATCGCAGTAAAATGGATTTATCCGCGGAGTTTGATCGAAAGAGCCGACACAACTTTCAAGGGAAGTAACACAATAATGACTTTCCCTTAAGCACTATTTTGCTTTCAAAATATTTGCGAAGATAACAAGAATACCAATGTATAATATTGTAAGATATCAAAGACTGCACGTAACAGTCTTACCACACCTCCCGGGAAAAAAAAAAAAAAATGGAACATTTTTTTTTTTTTTTGAAATACATCTAGGAGCAACGTACAATAGGCTCACAACGCATGAATAATGCGCAGATGAAAATATCAGGAATACCTATAACGCCTAATATGAGGCTAAGTCGACTTATCGAGCGACTGGTGAGAATGTGTCTCATAAACTGAGAGAAATTATTTCTCTACAAGTATATTTTTCCAGGAAGGTGTCATCAAAGTATAATACAATTCTGGCAATTACACAATGCCTAAAAAAAAATTCATATCATCATTTCGTATTAGATATCTTAAATTTATGATTTATGAAGAAAAAATCATCAAAGCACAGCGGTGAATAAACATCAATGAACCGCTATGTAGTGATACAATCATTATATTATTAAATTACAAATGTGTATCTATCATGATATAGAAAAGGAACTACTATAGAACTAGACATATCAAGAAGTCTAAGCCCTAATAGTTATGTGGAATCATGTGGGCATCTTGACAGAATGTCTGCCATCACATTATCTGATCCACGAATAGCTCGCACAGAGAAATGAAAAGGTTGAAGAGCAATTGCATATCGAGTAGACCTCGAGCTCTTCAAATTCTTACTCTGTATAGCAGTAAGAGCTTTTTGGTCGGTTTCTACTATGAAATGTGCGCCTAGAAGGAATCTCTGTAGTTTGAGGATCGACCAAACCATAGCTAATAGCTCACGGTCTAAAACCGAATAATTCCTTTCTGCCGCATTAAGTTTTCTGGAAATATACATTACAGGATGCAGAGTTCCAGAGTACTCTTGCATTAGTGCCGCTCCAATCCTAGTGGATGAAGCGTCACTACGAAGAACGAATGTCTTATCTTTAGTAGGTAGCACTAAAATAGGTGGTGTTGAAAACAATGTTTTAATCTTATCCAGAGAGCATTGGCATTCCTGAGACCAGTGGACCACATTAGGCGAACCTTTCTTTAGAAGTGTTGAGAGAGGTGCCATGATAGAGGATAGATTCTGAATGAATCTGCCATAAAATTGAATAAGACCTAACAGACTTCTCACCTGTTTTTTAGTCTTAGGGATTGAGATGTTAAGTATCTTACTAGTATTATGGTCCTCTGTCTTTAGGAAACCATGACCAACTCGGTGGCCTAGGAAAGAAATTTCGCTAAAACCAATATAGGCTTTAGAGGGTTTCGCTGTCAGGTTGTGCTCACGCAAAGTAGACAGCAATTCATCTAACCCTGAATAGTGATCTTCCCAAGTATCGCTGAAAAGACAGATGTCGTCTAGATATGCAATGACATCTGACCGATAAGATAGGATTCGGCGCATCATGCGTACGAACGTAGCTGGTGCGTTCATAAGACCGAAAGGCATAAAATTCCATTGGAACAAACCTCTAGGTGTTGAAAAAGCCGTGAGAGGTTTGGCGCGTTCAGATAAAGGAACTTGCCAATATCCTTTAGACAAATCAAGTTTAGTGAAAAAATGAGATTTGGAGAGTCGAGTAAGTAGCTCTTCCAGTAAAGGCATAGGTTCGGCATCGAACTTAGTTACTTGATTCAATTTTCGATAGTCAACGCAAAGACGTATGTTATTGTCTTTTTTACGCACAATAACCATCGGCGAAGAATATGCAGAGGTGGATGGTTCGATTATTTTCAAATCTATCATCTCATCCAACTCTTTCTCGACCTGTGCTTGAAAATGTATAGGTATAGGATAAGGTCTAACCCTAATAGGAGTATGGTCAGTTAGAACAATGTCATGTTGAATGACATTCGTTTGTCCAGGGATGTCAGTGAGTACATCCTGAAATGTTTGCAACATAGTTGAAACTTGTCGCTGTTCTCCTAGAGACAAATCAGGAGAGACAGTAACGTTCTTCCATGATTCACTGGAATGAAGTGGGATCATTGGAAGAGGAAGATTTACATCTGAAAAACTTGTTTCCTCATCCTGTATCACGGACAGTGATGAGTAATGACCATGTTGTACTGGAGAATTGTCCGTTGCTTGGAAAATGGGTTGCAAATAATCCGGACGTTCATGGAATTCAGTAAGCATATTGATGTGGAAGGTTTTATGCTTCCCATCAATATCGACAATATAGTCGACATCGGAAATTTTCGATATTATATCGTACGGACCTTTCCAAGAAATAAGTAATCTGTTTTCCCTACAAGGTAGTAATACAAATGCTTTGTCACCAGGACAAAGTTGTCGTAAGCATCTCTTCTTATTGGCAAATTGCCTTGCCTTCTGTTTCGCAAATTCAGAAGAAGAAGTTGCTAATTTGCATGCTTCGATAATTTTTTGTCTCAACGCGATGACATATTCGTAGGATGACTTTGTGTCATCGTCAATATTGTCAGATGTTATGAGATCGTGAAGCAACGACATAGGGCCACGCGGACGCGCGCCAAAGACGAGTTCAAAGGGAGAAAATCCCGTATGTTCATTGGGTACCTCTCTGTAAGCGAAGAGGGCCGCAGGTAAAACTCTGTCCCAGTCTTGAGGATGATCCTCAGTTATCTTCCCCAGTAAGTTTTTAAGTGTTCTATTAAGGCGTTCGACCATACCATTAGACATTGGATGGTAGATACTACTTAAAGATCTATCTATCTGCAGAGTAGACATTACTTGAGACATGGTATCTGATATTAGTTGGGTGCCATGGTCTGACAATATCTCTCCGGGGAACCCCAGACGAGAAAATATAAGCCAAAGAGCATCTGCAATATCAGCAGTAGTAATGCTCTTCAGAGGAATAGCCTCTGGCCAACGTGTGCACATATCAACACACGTCAAGATAAACTGATGTCCTCTGGCAGACTTGATCTTAAATGGACCAATAATGTCTATGGCCATTTTTTGAAACGGCCGAATAGGAATGTCCGCCGCCTGAATGGGTGCAGCATGCCGTGGACCTTTGGATTTAACTTCCTGACATACTTTACAAGATCGACAATAAATACGTATGTCCTTGTTTACCAATGGCCAAAAGAAAGCCGCAAGGACTCTTGACTTAGTACGGGAAAAACCCATGTGTCCAGCACACTGAGAGTCGTGAGCGTGCTGCAAAATTTTAACTCTCAAATTCTTGGGAACCAGGATTTGAGAATGACTTGACGTAATGGAGTCTTGAACCATACGTACAAGTACGCCATTCTTCTTTGTAATCCACGATTTACGACTTGTGTCTTTATTCGGATCACCTTTAGTTGCAAGAATGAAGAATTTCTTCAGAGTGGGATCATCTTCTTGCTGTTTTATAAACGAGTCACGAGAAATTACCAAGGGATTATCTTGGTTATGCACTTCATTATCTTCAATAGATGAAGTTTGAGGCATATTAAGAGCCTGAGCTCTAGTGACTACAGCGTTAGCAATCTGCATGTTTTGCCTTTCCCACGTGGAAATTTGTTGCGGAGTGCATTCCTTGACTCCATGAATGCGACCGATGATGAGGTCAGCGATCGGATTCGGAAGAAGACATGCGTGTACATCTCCTGTAAAGAAAGGAGTAGCAATCCTAATGATAGCAGTAGAGTATTTCTCTAATGTGCCGCCAAATGTTACACATTTGACTACTTGTCCAGTGGCACGGGAAGGATCTACGAGTGACTGCCTAACACCAATTGTGGTGCATCCAGAATCAAATAGCACAGAGACTGGATTGTTATTCACTAAACCCTTATGTAAGACAAGAGAACCTCTTCTATCATGCGCGACTGATGCTGGAAGAGCAGGAAGAGGATGGCCACAGCTTAAAGTAGACACTGTGGTTGGCTCAAATAACGTTTTGCATTGGGGGCACTGAGATGCTCTCCCAAAATCAAAAGCGGCACATGCCATATTACTAGCATCATTATTATCTTTACTCTGTTTATAGGCTTCATGGGACTCTTGTTGTGCAGAGTTTGCCTGAAAATGTGGTTTATGTCTTTTGTTTTGAGATCTACCTCGGTTATTATCACCTCTGTAGTTATTGTTACCTCTATTGTAACCCCTATTTGGGTTTGAGTCATAGTTCCCTTGGTTACCATTATCATATTCATTATAATGAGTATCTCTGTAATTATGATCTTGTTGACTCCAAGACGGATAACCCTGACAGTTTCTATAATTACTTCCTCTACGGAAATTCCTATAATTATGACCACCCCTGTGTCGAGAGCTATCAGGTCGTCTCCAGTTCTTTGAAGAAGAACCCTGAAATGATTGGTTACCTTGGTTTTGATAACTATTATGGTTACCTTTTTTATCAAATCTGTTTTGAGGTCCCTGAAATCTGTGTGAATAATTGGGATTGTATGGTGTTGCTGAAGCAACTGGCATACTCTCCTTAATCTTAGTGTTGCTAAAAGTCACGTCGGGGTGTGCAGTGACATATTGGGAACAATATTCTTCCATTTCTTTTAGAGATTTAGGTTTACGCTCATGTATAAATTCAAGGAAAGGTTTGTTCACACATGACATAATCTTATCTCTGAGCAACAAATCCATAAGTCCTTCATACGTTTTTTCTGTTTTGGAAAGCTCAATCCAACGATCAACTGTGAGACGTGCCTTTGCAGTGAATTCTGAGAATTCTACACCCGTCTCAGGTACCATCGTTTTAAATAAAAGGCGATAGCCTTCCTCACTTAGCTGATATTTTTTTATCAAAGCCGCCCTAATGACATCATAATTATCCTTATCTGCTTCTCCTACAAGGCATAATCTAGTCAAAGATTCACCTTTCAAGTTTTCTGATAATTGATTAGCGTATTGTGATTTATCCACATTATGTGTACGACAAGAACGTTCAAATCTATCCAGCCAGAATGTAATATCGTCACTGGACTGATTGAACGGTGGAACCTTAACCTTGTAAGTAGAAGGTTTATCATTACCACTAGATGCCTGATTAACATTACTCATACTTGTCAATCTTAATTTCTCCAACTCAAATTCATGTTCTCTTATTGCTTTTTTTTCTTCAGCCTCTCTATCTAATCTTTTTTGTTCAGCTTCCCTGTCTAATCTTTTTTGTTCAGCTTCCCTGTCTAATCTTTTTTGTTCAGCTTCACTGTCTAATCTTTTTTGTTCAGCTTCCCTGTCTAATCTTTTTTGTTCAGCTTCACTGTCTAATCTTTTTTGTTCAGCTTCACTGTCTAATCTTTTTTGTTCAGCTTCCCTGTCTAATCTTTTTTGTTCAGCTTCACTGTCTAATCTTTTTTGTTCAGCCGCAGCTTCTCTTTCCAATTTTTTTTGTTCAGCTTCAAATCTCCTTTCCTCTACCTGCATCTGCAATTTCTTTTGTTCAGCAGCAGCCTCAGCTTCTCTTTCTAATCTTTTCTCTTCCGCCATAGCTTTTCTTTCCTCTGCAGCTAATGCTTTGTCATATTGAGCAACTGCCCATTGTTCTAATTGTTGACCAGTCTTATCAAGGGCTTTCCCTTGTGTAATGAAGTATTCTAATGTAGCCATGATGTCTAACAATAATACTAATCACCTGAATCAATAATAATACCACAAGTTCTCAATGACTTGATTAATCAGTATACTATCCCAATATCTGTGGGTCACAAGCCTTTAATAAGGTCTTGTATAATAGTAATAATAATCAGGTACTGGTTTATACCATAATCCAAGTGCAGTGCACAGGCAATTGTGTCTTATGAAATATACCTATATAAAACATATGTCAACCAACAGAATACATAAAGTACAAATAGGACTGACAATACAAGAACGTTTGCAGAAATCAAAATAAATCAAATAGGGAAATCAATGAAAATAATCACTGAATCTGCAAAGAATAACAACACAAATGACGTCACAATATATGAATATAAATTGTGAATAGAACTGAAAGATAGAAAAGGTTAGACCAACAAATTACAAACAAATCAAAACAAAACTAAAGAACAAAGAAATATTACAAAAATAACAATAATTACAGACTTCACAGCTAACACAAAAGCAACAGTTGTCGCAGCAAATTTTCAATCAAGAAAATTGCACCTATAGAAAACGCCCACAACGGACCCTCTATGACGTGGGATATTCTGTTGTGAGGACGCCGCCCAACCTTAAACACAACCCGCTGACATAGAAACTAACATACTATACAAACAAATAACATGTAAACATAAATATATATAAATTATGTGTATGATAGTATGTGTTGCAAAATAGGCTCAGTCTTACAGTAATGGCAAAGTTATTTTTATGAAAATAAACAAACTGCCACTTTATTCAATTAAACATTCTGGCCTTAAATATTAAAGTTCATATATGGAAAACAAGAAGATCCATCGATGAAAATAGGACTTCTTAGTTCACTCATACTGTCTTCCTGTTAACATTGAGAAGAATTGATCCAACTGTTCTGTGAAACTCTATAATGTCTAATGTAAAAAAATGTCAACAACGCTGACCTACATACTGCATTCACCTGACAGGTCACGTGACGAAGTGTTGACAAAGAGCAAACCAATACTGCAAGTGTGTCGTATCAGCCACAGGAAACGGTCTGGTATCGGTAATCTGTTGACTTCTGAACTTCTGCGAGGTCAAACCCAGAAAGCTGGTCCACCAGTTGATAAAGTTGATAAAGTTGGATTTTTATTCCCGTTAATGATATCCACCAAAAGATAGATATAAGTGGATGGAAGCAGACATCATCATCATCATCAGTTGATAAGATCTCTATGGTGTTGTTTGCTCCACTGTAGTGTATGGAATGTCAACTTGACCTACGCAGTGGTGTGTAGACATGGATTGAGTGTATAATGTGCGAATGATGATAAAGGTTCGTGGTGTTGACAAAAAATGTTCTTTTCTCACACTCATGTATGGCTGGAAGTCATCGACACTAACGACTGTGTACCTTTTCTAAAGTTTAATTGGACGTACACACTCGACAGCACAGATAGTGACAAATCACAGGTTGCCATAATACATCATAGTACAGTGGATAAATGGTCTTGCAATGTTACATGGGCACTCATGTAGAATAAGTGTATAATGGACTGTCAGTAGCCAAGCACTCAGTATCGCCCATACATATATCATCTGACTTCACTGACTGAGCACGTCAGCTTATAAACAATATTTCAGATGGCTTCTAAACCTAATCTCGTCTAGCGACGATTCTTCAACATAATGTTCAGCACATATTTTTCCATATAATAATATTGAACCGCTAGCAATGGGTTCTCATGTGTAGCAGTGATCTCTGGACTGATCAAGCGATAATACGGGCATCCCTTTTCTCTTCTTGAAAGTCACTACATGTTTTGGTTCCAAGATGGCTTCACTCGTGAGCTGTCACTCACGTTTGGATACAGATAATGAATCTGTCCTAAAGTTAGTCATTCATAAAACATTTCATTGCTCTGTAGATTTGATCATGAACAATTGACTGCAATCTACAGGATATAGTGCTGCTAGGAATCGAAGTCGTTTTCATCGAGTCAAATATATTCTCTTAGACATTCAAATCGTAACTATCGAAAATGGTGGCTTCGATCGAGAGTTCATAAGAGTATCTTTGATTACCTTGGTATAGGAAATATGAAACTGCCATTCCTTGGCAATACGACTAAACACTGGGGTAAAGCATACACGATAGGTTTAGACGACTATCACCTTCCCCACAAATACTGAGATCACTTTTTCCCCGGCGACAGGCCGACATGGAAAACACACAGTCCCTATCAGGACGAAGCCAAATCACACCACTCTCTAGCGACACATCCGCCGAATAGCCTTCGACCTCTCTAGAGACAACAGAACATATAGTTCGACTTAGATATGTAAAGATATACAGATATAAGACAGACTTGTCCTACTCAGACAAACAATACACATAAATTCAGGCCATAGATATTCTGAAGCAAGAACAATCTATTATTACCCAAACAACGAATAAATCGCAGTAAAATGGATTTATCGGCGGAGTTTGATCGAAAGAGCCGACACAACTTTCAAGGGAAGTAACACAATAATGACTTTCCCTTAAGCACTATTTTGCTTCCAAAATATTTGCGAAGATAACAAGAATACCAATGTATAATATTGTAGGATATCAAAGACTGCACGTAACAAGTATCCCTAGCTTCATCTTCTACCAAGAACTAGTGATTAGATGTTATGGTAGGTCTAGTTTTGTTGCTTTTTGATCGGCCAGAATATGACTACGCCCACTCATCAACTAAATCTAGTGTGTCTAGCTTTTCTGCATATATTCCGTATTTTGACAACAAACTGTGACTACCAAACAATCATCATCAATGTCAGCAATGTTTCAAAGTAGTTTGACACAATTATTTGCTTAGGAGACTTAGAAAATGTAAATATAAAGCGTGACATATTTCTCTAGCAAAAACAACGAAAAACGTAAACACGCAAATCTTCACAAAAATTGTGATAATAACATCAAAACACGCACATGTGCTGATTAACTAGAGTCAAATTAGTTATTTAAATAGTAGCGGAAGTCATTCTACGAGTTTTAATAGATGAACTGCATTAAGCGGACGATTGTTAGGGTTTATTTGTGATAAACTAAAAACCACACCCTGAGCGTTGCTCTGGCACGGCGTGTTGAATTTTGCAACGCTCAGAGCGTTGGTCTGGAGTCAAAGAGTTAAACTGGTCAAAGTATTTTATATACAGATAAATTTTACGCTGCAGCAAAATTAATATTCAGTAATGACTTAAAATCATTAACCCATTGCCATTTAACTCTTTCATTCCAGAGTTATTTTGCACGCTGTGCCAGACTTTTTTTGTGGGCAGAATTTTATAGAGTGAAGTGTTCATCTTTCAGTCTAAATTTGTTTGTGAATTTTCCTTTGAACATGTACTTATTATATACCAAACTGTAGGGAAATGGATAGAGAATTCAAATATATAATGTCTGTGGTAGTATTAACACAAGTATGTTCGGTATAATTTAATTATTTTGCATGTAAAATTGAAAAACGCTAAAAAGTTGACTGTAGAATACGATCTTACCAAACACAAATTACTGTCGTAGACAATAAAACTTTCTTTTTAGTCTTCAAACGTCAAGTTAATCCATATACAAAGTAAAAACAACATGCTTATGGCCAAAATTAGTACATTTAGTGTTATTCGCACCAGTTTTTCCGTGGTTCTTTGTAAGAAAAAAATAAATTATGCAATCGTGCATTACGTAATTTTCAAACAAATAAATAAGAATAACGTCATATAAATACTTTTTTACTGTTGTTTAATGTTTTAATAGTATCCCTAGCTTCATCTTCTACCAAGAACTAGTGATTAGATGTTATGGTAGGTCTAGTTTTGTTGCTTTTTGATCGGCCAGAATATGACTACGCCCACTCATCAACTAAATCTAGTGTGTCTAGCTTTTCTGCATATATTCCGTATTTTGACAACAAACTGTGACTACCAAACAATCATCATCAATGTCAGCAATGTTTCAAAGTAGTTTGACACAATTATTTGCTTAGGAGACTTAGAAAATGTAAATATAAAGCGTGACATATTTCTCTAGCAAAAACAACGAAAAACGTAAACACGCAAATCTTCACAAAAATTGTGATAATAACATCAAAACACGCACATGTGCTGATTAACTAGAGTCAAATTAGTTATTTAAATAGTAGCGGAAGTCATTCTACGAGTTTTAATAGATGAACTGCATTAAGCGGACGATTGTTAGGGTTTATTCGTGATAAACTAAAAACCACACCCTGAGCGTTGCTCTGGCACGGCGTGTTGAATTTTGCAACGCTCAGAGCGTTGGTCTGGAGTCAAAGAGTTAAACTGGTCAAAGTATTTTATATACAGATAAATTTTACGCTGCAGCAAAATTAATATTCAGTAATGACTTAAAATCATTAACCCATTGCCATTTAACTCTTTCATTCCAGAGTTATTTTGCACGCTGTGCCAGACTTTTTTTGTGGGCAGAATTTTATAGAGTGAAGTGTTCATGTTTCAGTCTAAATTTGTTTGTGAATTTTCCTTTGAACATGTACTTATTATATACCAAACTGTAGGGAAATGGATAGAAAATTCAAATATATAATGTCTGTGGTAGTATTAACACAAGTATGTTCGGTATAATTTAATTATTTTGCATGTAAAATTGAAAAACGCTAAAAAGTTGACTGTAGAATACGATCTTACCAAAGACAAATTACTGTCGTAGACAATAAAACTTTCTTTTTAGTCTTCAAACGTCAAGTTAATCCATATACAAAGTAAAAAAAACATGCTTATGGCCAAAATTAGTACATTTAGTGTTATTCGCACCAGTTTGTCCGTGGTTCTTTGTAAGAAAAAAATAAATTATGCAATCGTGCATTACGTAATTTTCAAACAAATAAATAAGAATAACGTCATATAAATACTTGTTTACTCTTGTTTAATGTTTTAATAGTATCCCTAGCTTCATCTTCTACCAAGAACTAGTGATTAGATGTTACGGTAGGTCTAGTTTTGTTGCTTTTTGATCGGCCAGAATATGACTACGCCCACTCATCAACTAAATCTAGTGTGTCTAGCTTTTCTGCATATATTCCGTATTTTGACAACAAACTGTGACTAACAAACAATCATCATCAATGTCAGCAATGTTTCAAAGTAGTTTGACACAATTATTTGCTTAGGAGACTTAGAAAATGTAAATATAAAGCGTGACATATTTCTCTAGCAAAAACAACGAAAAACGTAAACACGCAAATCTTCACAAAAATTGTGATAATAACATCAAAATACGCACATGTGCTGATTAACTAAACTCAAATTAGTTGTTTAAATAGTAGCGGAAGTCATTCTACGAGTTTTAATATATGAACTGCATTAAGCGGACGATTTTTAGGGTTTATTCGTGATAAACTAAAAACCACGCTCTGAGCATTGCTGGGGCACGGCGTGTTGAATTTTGCAATGCTCAGAGCGTTGCTGTGGAGTCAAAGAGTTAAAACACAAAGTCTATGGTCCAGTCCAAAACAGCCAATACATGCCATGAAACATTGTTGTCATTCATTGCCATGGTGCAATGAGATCTCGCTATTAATGAGACGAGTTATAAATAGATTTCTAGAAACAGGCAAAGCTTCCGTTACCTCAAATTATTTTTTAAATCAAATCGATAATTTTTTAAGGCCATGGCTTTCCGGGTGGTGAAATCTTTGCTTCAGAAGCTGAGAGATGGTGTTCTATTTGATTGAAATGATGAGGATCCTGCAGAATCAGATGTGGATATTGAATACGAACCAGATTTAGACTCGTGACAGTGGTACTGACGAAACTGAATCTAGTTAAAGTAGTAATGATACTGACAACAAAGCACATTTCACTTGAAATTTGTGACACTCTAGGAAACACTGGACCTTAATACACTCTAGATCTAGATGCTGCCTTTTATGATTACTTCAGTTTGTTTATGAGCAAAGAATGTAGCAAATGGGCTCAATACAAACAAGGAAAAAGCAGCAGTAAACAGTAACGTATGCGAATGCATTTGCAAAAGAACGATGTTTTGTTTTCTCAAAGAACAAACCAAACACATCTTCTGGGCATTTTGCTGAGACTGTTTAATGCTGCCCAGTGTGCTGAATCCAATGCCATGAATTGATCAGTTCATCACATCATGAATAGTTATGTTTCCCTTATAAAAATGAATGTTTTTCCATATTTCCCCCCACATTAATGAAAATGTCATTGCATAATACTAATATATTTACAGTTATTAAGAATATTGCATATGATATATAATTCACTCCTGTGTATTTAAAACTAAGAAACATAATTTTAGCTCATTTGTTTTTTTAACACATTAACTACTGAACTGGAAAACATGCTGTGGCATAATTAAATTTTGTTCCCATTTTCACCCAGTAGGTGTATGCACAAATTAAGCTGTAGTTTTCGTAATTGCTTAGACTTTTATGAATTATACATCATTTTAAAGATAAATGAATGTACTATTACAACAAGCTGAAAAAAGTATGTTTACAGGTATGGTAAATATTATTAATAATTTTAATTGATTGAAAGACAAAGTTTCAATTTTTTTTTTTAATTATCAACATATTAATGTTGCTTGTTTCTAAGGCAGTCAATGCCTTTCTATAGGTGATTATGGTGTAGTATATCCAATTACAATAATAACAAGCCCAAGGACAGACATACTGACTAATATTTACACTATTGGTAGCTTACATAATCACACCTATACCACTTCCATAAAATATTGGTAACTAACCCAAAACACTGTAAAATATGAACATAATATCAATTTACCAGTGTTCTACAACAACCATGCTTTGGGAATTTGTTTTCCGGTCGCAACTTAAAATCTCGAACCAGATCAGAAAGTGTTTCAGTACATTTTTCATTCGTTTTATTACTAAACATAGATTGACGCTCTGAGCGGCTCGCGGTCCTAATGATAGGATTTCATAAGCCAGTCCCACCGGCTCAAGGTAGTTAATGTGTTAATGAATTTGTTTAGATGGTCACTATGTTAGACAATGGAGATGCTCCCCTTGCCTCAGATGTTAAGACATCATACATTAGACAGGATGGGAAAGGATTAAACACTTAAGGTAAAAAACCCGTTTTAGAAATCAATTTTATTATTGTTACTGAAAAAGAAGAAAATTAGTGTTCCATACATTCTATTGCTTAGAATAAAAATGGATAGTTAGTTATCATTAATCAGTAATTTGCCATATCACTCAGAAAAAACAGATTCTTTAGAAACTTTGCTAGTTGTACACAGAACGAATAGATTCTTCAGAACCTTTCCTAGTTGTAAACAGGATAAATTTATTCTTTAGAAACTATGCTAGTTGTACACACAATAAATAGATCCTTTGGTAACTTTGCTAGCTGTATACAGGATGAATAGATTCTTTAGAAACTATGCTAGCTGTATACAGAATAAATATATTCTTCAGAACCTTTGCTAGCTATATACACAAATATATTCTTTAGAAACTTTGCTAGCTGTATACAGGATAAATTGATTCTTTAGAAACTATGCTAGCTGTATACAGAATAAATAGATTCTTCAGAACCTTTGCTAGCTATATACACAATAAATATATTCTTTACACACTTTGCTAGCTGTATACAGAACAGACAGATTCTTTAGAAACTTTGCTAGCTGTATACAGAACAAATAGATTCTTTAGAAACTTTTGCTAGCTGCGTACAGAACAAATAGATTCTCTAGAAACTTTGCTAACTGTATACACAAATAGATCCTTTAGAAACTTCACCAGCTCCATACAGAACAAATATATTCTTTTGAACTTTGCTAGCTGTTAAGAGAATGTATTCTTTAGAAACTCATGACAAGACGCCCACACATGTTGTTCAAACTTTATAAACCCCCATACAATTTTAAAAAAAAAAAAAAAAAAAAAAAAAGGGATCCCCTTACACGTCAACTGAGGTATATTGGGAATACGGTGTTAGGCCCATATTTTCTTGACCATCTGCACACTAGGGGTGATGTGGTCAACATCACGCCAGCTGCCTTAACCTTCCCAGAGTTGCTCTGGTACCCAATTCTTAAGGCTGGGTGGACTCCAGAGCCGTTTGCGGTCTAAAAAATCCCATCTCAACTGGGGATCGAACCATGGACCACTGAGCTAGGAAGCCAGTGCACTAACCCCTGAGCTACCACAGCTCCAATTTCTTTTACATGTATAAAATTACCATATTTAAAAAAAAAAAAAAAAAACTTGGAAAGAACCAACTCTTAAACTTTAACAGTATATGAACTCAAAGCTACAGAAAATTCTTTGCATCAAACATGGGAGAAATACTACCACATCCTTTAAGAGTTAAGGGAATACTGAAAACTCTTGTTACACCTAATCAGATATACCAAAGATTCAGACTAACTCAAGCACGAGTTTTCTTAGTTACAAAACATAATCTGAAGCGGGCTATGATTTTACCTCCCTGGAGGAAAGATGCACAAATACATCCAGCATTTCCACACCTCCTTGCACAGTGTTAACAGTATTAAATGTTGAAGTGATGGTGTTTTGCATCATTACTTCCAGATCCCTCATTGATGACTGGAACCTGATCAAGAGTCATTGTGGATCAATTATTCCCCTTATAATTTGTATATCAAACATCAACAAAGAAAAAAATTAGTAACAAACAGAAGTTATGTGACCTGGTGTAATTAATGTAGTTATTTAACTATTAAAGGACAAGAGGCCAGTAGTCGGGGGCTGATTTTCACAGTAGCTCATGACGGGAGGCCAGGGGTCAGGGGCTGATGTTCACAGGAGCTCATGACAGGAGGCCAGTTTTCAGGACCAAGTTTTTGTTTTGTTTTGTTCCAAATTGTACAGAACATTAACCTTGACCTCAATTTCCTCTGCACTTAAGTATAACATGACCAGACTTTTTTTTAAAACTTGTAATGAACCGACCCTTGAACTTTAGTTCTTATTGTTGAACAGAATCGACATCAATGCAATCCGGGCAAACCCATAGGTGCTCAGTCTCCCTCAGTATATGTCGAAGAGTGTGAATCATGCTTTAGCCAACCATTTTGAACCTTTTGAAGTATGGACTGAGAATCTGACACAATGACTGCCTTTGTTCCTGAAGTTTCAGTTAGCCACCTTAATGCTGCTCTACCTCCATTCTCATGCTGGAAGTTGTTATCTTGTACGCTTTGCTACGTTCATTGATGATTGTGCCCTTTACCCGAGCAGAGAAGCCCCAACCCGATTTTTCACCATGGATTACAGACTCATCAGTATACACAATGGCATCCTTATCCGCGGCATGATCATGTATCATCATCATGTGACGTATTCTTTCCAGAACGTTGTCTCCATTACAGCTGCTCTGAACGCATCATGATTCTGGGCAAGTCGACCTGCATCAGCCAAAGACAAGTTCAGACTCTCTGTAATGTCCTGGGTCCACCGTCGTCTAGGTCGACCCCTTCCCCTTTTTCCAGGGACCATGCCTTCCATCACTGTTTTTTCCAGACTATTATGTCTTTTTATATGACCGAAAAATTTCAGCTTCCTTATTGCGATGGTATTTAAGAGCCAATGTTCCTGTACGTTTAGTGAGTGCAGTACTTCTCTGTTGGTCTTTTTTTCTGTCCAGGGTATTCTCAACATCCTTCTGTAGCATTTCATTTCGAATGATGTAATCTTTTTTGCAACTGTTTTATTGAGTGTCCAAGTCTCGCAGCCATATGTTGCTACTGGGAATATACATGCTCTGATCAGCTGTAACTTTGTTTCTTTGCTTGTGCCTTGCCATAGGTTTTTCATCTGTATTAGTTTATGTGAAGCAATTGCAAGTCTTCTTTTAATTTCTACTGCACAGTCGCCAGAGCTGTTGATGATTGATCCTAAGTATTCGAATTCATTAACACTTTCTAGTTCTTCGTTATCAATTTCAATTTCTGGTTTGGTCTTTACTTTGTCTGTTGTCAATACTTTGGTCTTCTTGGTGTTTAGGTATAGATTCTGGGCCTCGCTGTGTATTTTGGTGGACAGAATTAATTGTTCAAGTCCTTCTGGGTTGGTCGATAGGAGGACTGTGTCGTCAGCATATCTGATTTCCGGGATCTGGTACCCGCCGATGTTAAATGAGTCAAACTCTGTGTGTTCTTGGTCATCTCTTACGTTTCTCATGATATTCTCGGCATAAATGTTAAACAGGTAAGGGGAAAGGGTACAGCCTTGTCTTACTCCTTTCTGTACTTCAAACCATTCTGATGTTTCCCCCTCTATTCTTACGGTTGCCTGTTGTTCTTGGTACAGCAGTGCGATGAGTTGTATAAGGTGGTTTGGAAATCCCATGATCATGTATCAGCTGATTAATTTCCAGTTCCGCTTTCCCATTGCCCCTAGTTCAAAACTCTCTGCCAAGGCTAATGATGACTTGCTGGTAATTAATCCAGTTCTCATCTGACTTATTCCACTCTTCCCCTTTGAATATATTTTCAACTGTGGTCACCTGCTTGATTGTTGATTCTGCCTGAGCCATCCATACTTTAGTACTATATGAAAACTCAAAAAGACAGAAAATTCCTCTCATCAAACATTGGAAAACCACCAAGTATTTTAAGAGTTAAAAACCATGGTCATGCTACCTGTCACATGGTAATAATGATGATGATTATTGTTGTATTTATGGTAAGGAATGGGCAGGTTCAATTTGTAAAATATATAGTGCTTGTTTTGTATAAATGGAATGTGTTCAGCTTGAGTGATTACTCGTCAGGTGTAGGAAAGCAACCTGAGTTAACGTTGGTCGAATAAATGTTGTGAGCGTAAATCACGTGGGAGTGAAGGAGTTTAAGTGAGATTGTTTTCCAGGGGAGTTTATGAATGGAGAGAGTTGCTCGCTGGGTTTTGAGTGAGCTGGGGGTGTATTCTGTTGTTCTGAACAGATATGATATAGAGAAGAATAGTTCTATGAATAGTACACTCCGTGGTGAATTATTTGATAGCTTCAGTGGATTTAAACTACATGTAATTGCTCTCCATAGGATCAGTTTGATGTTTGCAGTGAAATTCTACTTTAACTACATTTATGTGATAATTAAATGTTCAAGACATATTTTATGAAATGTTTCTTTGTGACTGTAACCATGCATTGATAAGCGACAGTGTGATCTGCGAGGGCCTCTGTCATACACTTAGACAACTATACGTGCCAGTTCACAGGTTATACCTTTGTCATACATATAATAATATAACAGAACATTATGCACCAACACCACACTTATCAACAGAGAAGGGACAGCTTGTGTCACTACCTAACATAATTATATCAGAAATCTGATTATATGGCAAAATGTAATTATGTCAGAACCTTGATCACGTGTCATACAGATAGTCCTTGACTTACGATATATGCGACTTAGACCACTCATAATTATGATGGTCATCCTGGAAGGACTGTACACGTATTTTATTACTCATTACAGTTCAGTAATTTTTTGGGTAAATAAATACATATTACACATATCTGACCTATACTGTATAATAGGGGGACAACAGAAGCGATTGCGTCATTAATTAGGCTGGATCGCTCAAGGTACATATCCGGTGTTAAGTGTTGAAAATCACGCTAATGACCCCTGTCTACAAAGGAAGCACTGATGGAGTTGTCCGTGTGCAATGAAGATAGTCCTTAAAACCAAATCAAACCCCCTGCCTCTCTTACCCAGGGTATTCCAGAACAAATACTGCCTGGTGATGCTATCAACAGGTTTCCTTAATGTGTGTCCAGGATTAGCCCATGAAGAAATGAATATGATAGGAAGGACCAAAAATAAAGTTTGATGTTTGAGGCAGATTTTGTTGTGTGAACCTGGCCAGTCATGAGGGTTCATGCTGCATCATGAGATGCCATCTTCTTCTTCTTCTTCATTCGCCCTGAAAAGGACGGTGGTTGCGTTGTGTCTGTTTACAACGTAGCTGTGATATCTGCACCTTTCGGTCGACACATCCGACTTCTGCAAGACATTTTTTAGGACCGGGTTTGCCTTCCCATTTCGATCCACACTCGCTCAGCCAGCCTGCACAGCTGCAGACTGTTTCCAGGACCACCACGTGGAGGTGGAGTGCGGTCTTGACCAGCTCTGGTTCGCTGGTCCTGACGCAGGCAGTCAAGCTATGAGTCGCTGACTGCGATCTCTATTGCTGCATCTTGAGGTCCCAGATGCCATCTGAGATCCGGCTTTGAGAATCTGTTCACAGTTTTCTGGCCCAGCTTCAGTGTTTTAAACAAAAATGGCCACAGAACATTACTAGACACGAAAATGCCAAAGTATGTCATGGATAATGCAATGATACGAGTCAGAGAAGCCAGAATCATGCATCCCATTCACGTGCTCTCGTAGCAGTAGTTTCTTTACCAATTTGTTTTACATGATCAGGTTGCCAGTCCTATATGCAATTTCATATTAGCTGTCTCATATGACATGTCTGAGAAAGCAAGAGTCCTATGTTTTCTGTGTCTCCCCAAAGACCCCTAGAAACAACCGATCTACCGCTTCCTCCGACACGTCGTAAAAAACATGAGGATGTGTATGGGGATAGCAACCACATCATGTAAAAAAACTGCTGTAAAAACTACCACCACAAGAGTTTGTACTTTAGGGGCATCTTCTTCAAGGGGGCCATCTATAGTGGTAGCTCAATGCTACAAATGTAAAAAAAAAAAAGGAGATGATGATGATGATATATTCTCCACAAGCTGTGACTCACTCACTTATGGTAGGTTTCATGCCATGAGGAATCCATCACGTCTAACACAGATTTCTTATGATAACGCAGCTGGTTGTGTGCCTTGTCAAACTGGGACTTGATCTCCATAATGTCACGAATAATCTCCAAACATTTATGGCCTGCAAACTGGGGCATCTTTGCCTGGTGTCCTTCCTCTTGCCGACCAAAGTGAGAATGAGCTTCACACACCTGGGTGAAGTGTATTTGTGTTCAAACAAGTGAGTGAAGAGTGAAAGTGTATCCATTCATACACCTAAGTGAAGAGTGAAAGTGTATCCATTCACACATCTAAGTGAAGGGTGAAAGTGTGTACATTCACACACCTGCATGAAAAGAAAAACTAATTTAGTGCACATACTTGAGTTAGTGTTATTGTTTTTGTTCATCAGAATTGACATCATTACACTCCAGGCAAACCCATAGGTGCTCAGTCTCCCTCAGAAAACGTCGAAGGGTATGAATGCTAATTGTTCCTGTTGTGCACTGGTTGTATACATGCTAGATGCATCCTCTAATACGTCCATCCCTGCTGGTTTTACGTTTGATGCCAAACTACAGCAGTCTTACCCCTGATGATTCAGTGTCATTCATTAATAGGTGATCATGAATTGCCCTCAGTATTTTTCTATTATCAATGTCCAATGCACCTTCCATGGGTGCTCTTGAAGCTAGTCTGTCAGCTCTTTCATTGCCACATACCCCTGCATGACCGGGACAGTAAATCCATATCAGTTCTTGAAGATTCGAATGCTTCTATGGAGGTTTTCCATTTATGTCGGAGTCATCTATTTTGGACCTTTCAAAGCATGGATTGTAAGTCTGATACAATAATCTCAGACAGCCATCTTAAGGAAGCAGTAGCTGCCTCTATCTCCATTCTCATGCTGGAGGTTGTTATCATGTAAGTCCCGCTATGTTCAGCGATGGTTCTGCCCTTTACTCTTGCAGAGTACAGAGTGAAAGTCAAGTGAATTTGTCTACACAGCTGAGTAATGAGTGACTATTAAGTAAACCTGCTTATTTGCCTGATTGAAGACCAACTGTCAGGTGAACATGTTTAGACACCTGAATGAAGCCCAGATGTCAAATGAATTTATTAAGGCATTTAAATGAAGGGTGAATGTCTAGTGAACTTATTCACAACCATGAAAGATGGTTTAGTGTCCGTCAAGTGAGTTTACTCAGAAACACGATGTGTGAAGAGTTCTGGTTCGCTGACCCTGACGCAAGCAGTCAAGCTATGGGTTGCTTACTGCATTCTCTATTGCTGCGTCTTTGGGTCCCTGTTAAACTGGTCTTTGGGTCCCTGTTTAAATACATGAATGAGGAATAAATTCAACTGAATTTGCTCACACACCTAAATGAAGGTCAATTGTCAAGTGAGTATGTTAGCACATTTGAATGAAGGCTGAATGTAAAGTGACTTTGTTCACAAACTTGAATGAGAGTTATACAATGACTTTGTTCAACATGAATGAGAGTTATACAGTGATTTTGTTCACAAACACAAATGGGAGTTATACAGTGACTTTGTTCACATTCATGAATGAGAGTTACACAGTGACTTTGTTCACAAACAAAAATGGGAGTTATACAGTGACTTTGTTCACAAACATGAATGAGTTATACAGCGACTGTTCACAAACATGAAAGAGTTATACAGCGACTGTTCACAAACATGAAAGAGTTAAAAGTCAAGTGCATCTGTTCACACACCTGTGTGAAGAGTGAAAGCCAGGTGAATTTATTCACACACTTAAGTAATGAGTAAATATCAGATTTAATTTGCTTACACGCCTGAATGAGGGTCATTAATCAAGTGAATCTGCTTACATTCCTGAATGTGGGCCATTAGTCAAATGAATAAACTCACATACTTGAATACAGGGTGAATGTCAAGTCAAATAACAACATGCATGAATGAAGGCCCATAGTCAAGTAAATCTGCTCATACACATGAATGAAATGAGTCTGTTCACACACCCAAAAAGAATGTCCAATAAATTTGCTCATCCAGGAGTGGGAAGCAAAAAAGATGCTGCAGAACAACATTTTAAAAGGAAGCTGAAACAACAAGAACTGTGAAAGAAGAGTTAACTCTTAGTATACGAGCGGCCTCTTAGAGAGGCCGATGATCGATCCCCTTCAACAGCAAAAATGTATAGGTGAATGCATGTTTAAAACCACTGAACAATTTAGTTACATGCATGATATAGGGGTTTCATTTCTTCACATTTTGATATATAACACTTTATGTTATCTTTATAAATAAATTATTTAGTGCAGATCGATCATCGGCCTTTCTAAAAGGCCGCTCGTATACTAAGAGTTAAAAAAGACTGCCTTAGAAATCTGTGACGAGCAACAGCTGTGCATAGTGAAAAAATAGGATGCATAATTATGATTTTGTATCTACCAGTATCTCTAGCTAGATGCTCAGAGAAAACAGACTGTGAAACACCTGAGCAAACTGGGACTCACAATAAGAGACACCAATCCAAGGACAGACAAGCCTGGAGAGATCTTGTCCATGGGGATGCCTCTGAAGATGTATAAAAGACAAAAAAAAGCCAAAAAGGTACTTAACTAACAGTTTTCTTTCAAACTGTCCAGCTGCTTCACAGTGTTCTGATTGCAAAAAAATTCATTCCCTGTTCCTCCGACGGCATTAAGTATTACTAAACTAGCTAGTTAGTATTCTTCCCACTGTCCACCAATAACTGATTCTAAAATTGGTCACCTTGATACACCACGATACCTAAAACTCTGACAATGACCCATTTTATTTTTTCATCATGTATGATAAACAATTAAAAGATAAACTGTGATTTTATACATAAAAGGTAAAGGATTCCATTACACGCCCACTGAAACATATTGGGGATATCGTGTTAGACCCATATTTTCTTGACATCGGCACACTAGGGGTAATGTGGTCAGCATCACGCTGGCTGCTTTAACTTTCCCAGTACATGTATTCTTATTCTTCAATTATCACGCCCGGTACAAACAGCTGATTTTATGACTAATTTTTTAAAATCACATTACTAATTTTGTACAGCAACTTCACTTAACAACAAATTGTAATATTTACCTCAAGCATGTCCTTGCATCTTCTGATGAAGGCATCCACTTGAGCAAAAATGGAGCTATGATCCAAGACCCATGGAACAGATGAGAACCATTGATGAGCCTTTGCAGTCTAAAGGATGAGGAAGAAAAAGAGGATGAGGGGATAATTAAAAAAACACAAGAAGGAGAGGCACTATGATAATAAAAGACACAGAAAGTGACAGAGAAACAAGACTACAAAAAAATCAAAGCAATCATCAACAGCTTATTTAGTCTACAAAGATTATATCATATAGAGCTGCACAGCACACCTTTACAATGGTCCAAAATTGCCGCCATTTTGGTGCTGTCAAACACAACTCTAGTGTTCTTAATGGTTATCGTTTCACTAAATAATGGCCCACAGTTGATGTCATGAACTAACAAGTGTTATGTATTAACTCATTCTAACCCGGGCAGCTTTCAAGTTTTAGCCTACCCAGGCCCCAAAATGAAGGCATTTTGTTTCTACGAGGGATGTTTTAAAAAACAGGCAGTAGACATGTATATTAATTCAGCTGATATGTATTACGCATCAAACTTTAGGAAATTGGCTGAAAAATGTTGTGAAACAATGTTGAGTTCTTATGTGATGTAATAATTGTTTGTTATGTCTTGCAAAGTATAAAAACGATTAAAAAATGAAAATAAAAAATTAATCCAAATGGTGCACTTCCACATAAATATTTCAGCACTAGTTCATTCCTTGGTGGTAAAAGCCCCGGAAACAAAATGTATATCGAGTTGAAAATTAATGAAAGAAGTTTGATCACAAATGAAAATTCTAATTTTTATGATTTTGTTGTTGTTGTGAAGTCACATATTGATGAACTGGAGTTTCACTTATACAGTCCTGTCCCACGCAATTTAATTAATTTATTACTTAAAAATGGAAGAAAGAACCGAGACCTTGGAAATGTGAATATCAAATTTGTTAAACGTCCTCAGAATCAAAAATAGGTTATTATTGCTATCAATATCGCTAAAATTCATTTAGCAATAATCTATTGCAGTTGATCCATTGACAGGTTATGACTGTTATGTATGTGACTACGCTACTTATAAACAAACTGCCTAATGACACCATTAATTGATAAAAGTATGCCAAAATTAAGCACCAGAATACTTTTTTCGAACAGTTAAAAACACGTGGTCCACAGAAAGCGTTTACATGATTTGAACAGGCTATGGCCACTTATTTTCTCATTTTTCGTTCAAATTCAGAACTCGTATCAAGCAGGTGCACCATGTGGTCGTGGATAGATCTATAGGAAAATTGGTGCACCATACGGCTCATGGGTAAGAATGAGTTAAATCCAAACAAGAAAGAAAGAAATATTTTTAAAAGTCAACAAGTGTTATATTTGTTCTTCATTACTGTAGCGAAAGGTTTTTATGAGTTTAGTTGTCAGTAGTAGTTACTGAAAGAACAGAAGAAGAATTCTGTCTAACAAGAATGTTGTCCCAGTGTCAGAGAAGAGCACTGGTATCACAGGATAGTCACAGCTGTGAAGGTCTCCACTTCAGATAGTATCAGATAAAAGTTAGAGCATAGATGCCACCTTTGCTATGTAACTTACCTATGATAATCAACAATTCAGTAAAACTCAAAATTCAACAATATAAAATTGATAAGTCAGAGAATTACAATTACTGAATCATTTATTATGTACATCTATCTTTTGTTTCTTCTTGTGTAATTATGAATGATGAAAATTGAATGAATAAAATTTAATTACAAAATTGATTAATAGTTGAGTTATACTCAATAACTAAATAAGAAGTCCTTTCTGGAATCTTCAAAATAGCATAAAATGTTCATCCAAATGTTCCTTTATGTAACATGTTACACACTGCCTAGTTAATGAAGGAACGACAGGAAAGTAGGACATGTGTATACAGGCCCAATGCTGGTATTATTTTTAGAAAGCATGTCGAGGTTAGCCACTCATAAAACAGCAACTCCCAAGAACCGATCGATAAATGCTACGCCAGTTTAATATGGAGGATAAAAAGTGTACAAACCAGAGTTTAGACTTAGAACCCGCAAAAGGGTATACAATGTCAGAAAAGGATGAATAGGGTCTCATTTTAAAGGGAATAACTCCTAGGATGTGAATATAACAGGAAAAGTGGAAGGAAGGAATACTTTTGAAGATATGTAAGAGTAAAGGTGTCGGTACATTGAGCATTCCTGTGTTGTTCCTAACTAAAATTTGATATAAAATCAAATACAAGACCAATTATGGAAAACAACACATGGATAGAAAGACAAACTTACGGAGAATGGAAGAATATCACTCAAAAGGTCCTAACTAGAAAAGGTGAGATGCACGAAGCAGAGGTGTGGAATACTACTCGCACAGTTTTACGCAGAGAGGCAAGATTTTGGAAACTGCAACAGAGTTACCGACCTTGTCTTCTCGTATGTAGGGTGCCAGCCTATATAAAGAGACAGCAGAGAATTCAAAACACACCTGCACATCATAACGACAGAAGGACAGAGGCTAAAACCTTACCTTCTGTGGCCAGGAGCATATTCTCCACCAAAGCGTGTCTTTTCTGATCTTATATATGATCTGAGAGGGTATGTACTGGAATTCTTCACTTTCTTTCTGTATTATTTTCACATCCCCCCCCCCCCACTTTTTCATGCCTACTTAGCATGCAATTTTATTCACCTCATTAATACAATTTCACTGCAGTCCCATTCATATTAATATTTTAAGACTGACCTGTTCATAAATGTTTTTCCACTGCTCACAGCAATCAATAGAATCCCTAAGGAACTTCTTTGCACTGACCACATATCCATCAAATATTCTGTCCAAGTCAATCTCTGCTGAACAGTGTTGAATTATTGCATTGCTCAACTATCGGCAAACATGAAAAAGAACAACAGAAATGTTCTGATGTTACAATGACTTCTAACTGAAAGATGACACATAAGAGTGTATACACAATAATTTCATTTCTTCCTGTAATATGAGGTCATGGCAGCATTAATTTTAATGTATCTCCAAATCAGCCATTCCTCCCTGATGTGACGTCAATTTTTCTCTACAAATCCACTCCCACCTCTTGTAGTCAATATACCTCAGTCTGTAGCAATACTTAACTCTTAAAGGACAAGAGAGCAGTATTGGGGGCCAATTTACTTAGGTGTTCATGATGGACTTATGTCCTAGTCTTGACATGGATATGAGTCATGGGCAATGGCTACAACCCATAGAAGTCAGATCCAAACCACACAAATGAGGTATCTGAGAAAGGTGGTTGAAGTAACAAGAAGAGACATGGTCTGCAACCAGAAGATATGTTAAGGCCTAAAAACCCAACCCCTGCAGGCCCAAGTAGAACAGTCCCAACTAAGATGGTTTGGCCATGTCTGCAGAATGAAAGAAGATCAGTAGCCACAGCAGGTATGGGAGGCTAAGAGCCAGACCTCCATGATGACCCAGAGTCTGCTGGGAGAACAACATTTGACAGTCTCTGAAGGACTGAGGACTAAAATGAAACATGGCCAGGAGGAAGATAGCCGATAGAATGGTATGGCATTCTCTCTTCCAAACCTCACAGTAGAAGAGGAACGATCAACTCTTTGACTCCAGACGAACGCTCTGAGCGTTGCAAAATTCAACGCGCCGTGCCAGCGCAACACTCAGAGCGTTGTCTTTAGTTTATTACGAATAAACCCCAAAAATCTACCGTTTAATGCAGTTCATATTTTAAAACTCGTAGAATGAATTCCGCTACTATTTAAACAACTAATTTGACTGTAGTTAAGCAGCACATGTGCGTGTTTTGATGTTATTATCACAATTTGTGTGACGATTTGTGTGTTTGCGTTTTTCGTTGTTATTGCTAGAGAAATATGTCACACTTTATATTTCCTTTTTCTAAGTCTCCTAAGCAAATAAGTGTGTCAAACTACTTTGAAACATTGCTGATGATTGTTTGGTAGTCACAGTTTATTGTCAAAATACGGAATCGGTGCAGAAAAGCTAGACACATTAGATTCAGTTGATGAGTAGGCGTAGTCATGGGCCCCTATTCTGGCTAATCAAAAAGCAACAAAACTAGACCTACCGTAACATCTAATCACTAGTCCTAGATAGAAGATGAAAATAGGGATAC
Source organism: Oreohelix idahoensis (assembly GCA_024509875.1). Classification (NCBI taxonomy): domain Eukaryota; kingdom Metazoa; phylum Mollusca; class Gastropoda; order Stylommatophora; family Oreohelicidae; genus Oreohelix; species Oreohelix idahoensis. Next base: position 1,167,904 of record JAMPIV010017453.1, read on the forward strand.
TATTAAAACATTAAACAAGTGTAAAAAAGTTGTTATATGACGTTATTCTTCATTTGTTTGAAAATTACGTAATGCACGATTGCATAATTTATTTTTATCTTACAAGGGACCACAGTAAAAACTGGTGTGAATAACACTAAATGTACTAACTGTGGCCACAAGCAATGTTTTTTTTTAACTTTGTATATGGATTAACTTGATGTTTGAAGACTAAAAAGAGTTTTATTGTCTACAACAGTAATTTGTCTTTGGTAAGATCGTATTCTACAGTTAACTTTTTAGTGTTTTTCAATTTTACATGCAAAATATTTTAAGTACACCGAACACACTTGTGTTAATACTACCAAAGACGTTATATATTACAATTCTCTATCTATTTCCCTACAGTTTGGTATATAATAAGTACATGATCACAAAAAAAGATTAACATAAAATTTACACTAAAAGACAGTACACTTCACTGTTTAGAAATCTTCAAATAATAATTATCACAGGGTGGAAAATAATTATGGAGTCAAAGAGTTAAGTAAGTTCATTATGGGAGGTCAGTTTTCAAGTACAGTATATTTGAGTTGAGTTTTTGTTCCATTTTGTCCCAATTTTATTTTACTAATCCTCATTCAGTCTCTTTTGCATCTAAGTATAAAATTACCATACTTTTAAAACACTTAGTAAGAATTTGGCCCTTAAACTTTTAACACTAAATGAAAACTCAAGTGACAGAAAATTCCTTGCATCAAACATGGGAAAACCCCAATATCTTTTAAGATTTAAATGTAGGCATTTTCACTGCCAACATCAGTAGCTCTTTATCTGATTTTGTCTGACTTCTGATGCAATGTGGTCAAACAATTAAACCCCTTGGACATTTCCTTTCAACTGCTGATTTTCTGCATACCCTGTAAGACATCTGGAGAATCTGTGGAAACAAAGGAGGTATAGGACTACACCTTCCATCCGACGGGTCATGAGAGAAGACTAAGATTATGCTGGGCATGGGTCTGGTATATATTTTTTACTTCAGGAGGATACACTGCCTGCAAAAGGTAACCAAAAATACAAGGAGAGATACCAATCCAAAGCAGCACAGTTAAGAACAAACACTGAAACTAACTTGATCACAGAAATAAAAATATACAGCAACGGTGAAAAAAAAAAACTATCTGGACAACAAATCTAATTTAACACAGGCAGATCAGCACACTGGTTTGGCCATGTCTGCAGAATGGGAGAAGATTGGATACCATGACAAGCATGGGAAACAAAGAGCCAAGGATCCAGACCCCGAGGACGACCCAGAGTCCGCTGGGAGGACAACATTAGACAATCTTTGAAGGACCGAGGACTAGAATGGAACCAGGCCAGGAGGAAGACAGCCGATAGGATAGTCTGGCGCTCTCTCTTCCAAACCTCTACACCTCACGGTAGAAGGGGAACGACGAAGTAAGTAAGTAAGTAAGATCAGCACACTGGTGATGTTGAATCGTTAAAAAATGAAAGCACAAGCAACATATACATTAGAAGAAGTATACATCTGTAAAAGATATGAAGAATTAGTGATTAATGATAACTAGCCGGTCACTTTAATGTTACGCAACAAAATGTATGGATCATTTCATCATCATCATCCTTTTCCTTAGGGAGCAAGGAACCGCCACACTGCAGCAGGAGCCCTGGCAGGAATCCTGTGCCAAGCAAACACATGATAATGTTTCTGTGACAATTTGTTTTATTGATGAGTTTGTCAGCCCCATGCCCAACCTCATATTAGTAGCCTTGTATGACATGCTTGACTGTGTAGTGGTCTTATTCATTCTCTGTCTCTTTAGAGACCCCCAAGGAATTTTTTTTTTTCTTATATCCCTTCTGGGGCTCAAAGTGAGTCTACTGACTTTATTGTGTAAAATGTGTAAATTATGTGTGATCTCTGCCCCTGCTAAGACACTTTGATCTTAGCCAAAAGGCTGAGAAGCGATCCATGTGAAACATTTATTTTCTGCTATTTAGTGCACCTGTAACAATAATTTAAATTTATACCTATTTTCCTTCCCTAGTTTTATGATTTTAAGTCATTGCTGAATATTAGCCAGTCTGTAGAGTGAAATTCATCTCATCAAAATAAACTTTGATACGTTTAATTAACACATTAACTACCGCAAGCCGCTGTCAGCGGCTCACAAAATAAACACATTTGGACCGCAAGCCGCTCAGGGCGCCAATCTAATTTTAGTAATAAAACGAATGAAAAATGTACTGAAACACTTTCTGATCTGGTTCGAGATTTTAAGTTGCCACCGGAAAACAAATTCTTAAAGCATGGTTGTTGTAGAACACTGGAAAATTGATATTATGTTCATATTTTTCAGCGTTTTGGGGTTAGTTACCAAATCCTGCAAAACGTTTACCGTGGCAACTAGTGATAGGACTGAAAAAAATGCGTGTACATCTCGTCTAATGGCTGAATAGGATAGAAACGTGTTTCACCAATTGACTGATAGATCTAGCGACGAGGACAAGAGTGAAAACGGTGTGCACATTGATTGAAATTGTGATTTTGATAGAGATGGGGCGCAAGCAGTTATAATTGTGAAAATATGGCAAGTCCTCGGCCATCGGAGGGCCGTTAAATAGCAACAACCTCTATTAGAGTTACAAACGGTGCTTATTGTAATAGTACAATTCATTTATCTTTAAAATGACGTCTAATTTATAAAAATCTGTAAACAATTACGAAAACTACAGCTTACTTTGTGCAAACACCTACAGGATGAAAATGGGAAAAAAATTTAATTCGGCCAGTGTGTTTTTCAATTCGGTAGTTAATGTGTTAATCACCTAATGTAAAGCTCATAAGAAAGTCAGTCATTACTAGAGCTATATGTTTTAAAACAACTTAGTTGTTTAAAGAAATACAGTCTATATTCACAGTTTATTCATTCCTTTACTTTAGCAGAATTACTTCCATCTTATTTTATACTGTTTCAGTTATTAAATCAAACTGGTTGGACCAATGCTGGTCAAAACCTGAAAGATTAAAATGCACCAAGAACGGGAGTTGCATGCAATGTTTCATGTCTCTATGATGAGTGGAATATACAGATTCTGAGTTTCAAAGATCTGAATTGTGACAAGTATTCAAAGCTCAGATGACCTTACATAATATTGGTTTTAAAGAAACAGTCTCAGTACTGACGGAGAATTAAGATGATGTGTAGCTTGATGTAGATTCAGTCACTTGTAACATAAACTCAAGCTATATAACTTAAATGGACTCTGCTACTTGTGTAAATAAACTCAGCTACATATGTTACATAATCTTAGCTATCTATGCTACATATGTATAGATATGTGTATCACATACACTCAGTTTTTTTTTAGAACCGACTGGCAGTGGTTTGAGTGCTTGAGGCAAAAGTTGCCGGGTTCAAAACATGGTAGCATCATACGCCAGTCTACTCAGCCGTATTTGTACACCCAGCTCTGTGATAAAGTTAAATACAGTAAAGGCAGTAAGAAAGGGAAATGGTCAGCCGGGACCTAGTATAGTGAAGTCTCCAACACTTCACTCCCCCCAAGGCAGTATCTACTACGCATTTACATTTACCAGCATCTGACTGGCACAGTGATTAAAGCACTTGCCTCTCACAGCAAACTGACCAGGTTTTGGGTTTAAAAGCTGGCAGCATCACACTCCAATCTACCCAGCTGCAAACGGGTGCTCAAGTTAGGGAAACCGGCAACAGTAAGGATGTTAACTGGTCACCCCAAGTCTCTAAAACTTCACTCCCCTATAACAGTACCTGGTACTGAACTACCTTTATACTCAGCTACCTACGTACACAGACTTTGCTTGTGCTAAACGAACCTTCTTAAATATTCCAGTTAGCCTCTCTCTGGTGTTGTAAAATTCTGAGTTGAGCCAGATGAAGCGAATGGTCTGAAGAATTTTAGGAAGCATTCTGGGAATGTCCTTGACAGTCACATTTGCCAGCTGTGTGCATGGTTCTTTTAGAAGGCTAAGATATTTCAAATTGCTCTCAGCTTGTCTTGATCCATCCTGTTACAGAAAATGAGAACAGCATCAAACTGGTTGAGAGGGAAAGTGGTTTCAACAAGGCAAGTTTGTTCACTTCTTATGGCCTTGAGACGACTTATGTGAGGTTGTGCATGGGGTTACAACCTCATCATGTAAAACAAACTGCTACATAAACCTACATTTCACGAGCATGTGCTTTGATGCAGCTTCCTGCAAGGGGATTAGCTACAATGGTGACTCCACGCCTCATAACAAGTGACAACAACAGATTAACAATAATAATATAACCTGAGAGGCAAGGCAAGAACTACTGATCCTCCTGGCACATTCTACCAGGCAACTAATTTGAGATTGTGCATGCGGGCTGGCAACCTCATCATATAAAACAAATTGTTACAGAAGTCAACACAGCAAGTAAATGTTTGGTGCAGGCTCCCTGTAAGGCCACCAGCTGCAATAGTGACTCCAAGCTCCACAAGTAGGAAAATGATGATGATTAAAGACACAACAAAGAATGTTCAGCTGTGATTAGGGTTTATTAACTGTACACTTTGGGGGGGGGGGGGGGGGGGGGGGGGGGTTGGTGTGGCCAAGAGGTATGCCATCCCCCTCTAGTTCCCTCAGCAGTTGGAAATTGTACAGAGCAGGGCATAAGGCCACTGCCCTGGCAAATTTTTACATAAATAGGAAAAAACCTACCGGCCAGGAAAATATGTATAGAATATGTGATTCCTGTTTACACATATTGGGATCCTCGCCGGTGCTATAGAGTTTATGCACTGTGCTGAGATCCTCCGTGTGTGATCTAAGGGAGGAGATCGGAGCACTGATGGAGTTGCCTATGTGCAATGAAGATGATCCTTAAAACCGAAACCAAACTAAACTGCACATTTTATTTCCTCCAAGCCACTCGTACCAATGTTTCATAGGCCATAAAAGTGCATCACAAGCATGTTTTTTTTTTTTTAACACGCAAGCATTACTCTTTATTATCAATCAATCAATACCCTTTAGCTCCCTAATCTATATTA
>JAMPIV010017454.1:0-33306 GCA_024509875.1 Oreohelix idahoensis
AACCTTGTAGTGACATGGGGTGTTTAAATAATTATTGTCCCTAGGGGGGGGGGGATTTAGTGGGGTAATAGCACTATGATGTAGTACTGGGTTTTGTTTTTTCAAGCTATGTTGTTATTTGTCATCATGACTTCAAGTGTTTGTTTATCTGGGAAATAGTATGGGGGAAAAGATCACAGTTCCTGTCAATTTTAAACCAGGTATTGTCCCTCTTTTTTTTTAAACTAAAATGTCAATTTTTGAGGGGACCACATAATGTTTGAGCTCCACTGGCCACATAGGCTTAACTTTCGTGATGGTGGCAGGAAAAGACTCCTCCGCTCGATTGCTCCCCTGTGTTTCTGGAGACACCTCACTAGTCGCTATATGGACCAAGGAGTATGCTGTCCGCCTCTGGATTCAGCAAAGCTCTGACCAGGTGCTGCTCATAACTTTAGGACCACAGTCCCTGAAACAAGAAGGTTGTACCTCCTATTTCAGAACTAATTTATAATCTATTTCCAGACTGAACACAATACATAACAAACGCTGAGTTCAGAGCGGTAGGCCAACTGCTATCTTCATCTGAAACAATTGACATCAGTATACTCCTCCCTAATGGTTACTACGCCTCTGCAATTCCAGCATTATTTCTTTCTAGTCAATACGATAGGTGTAAAGTGTACTGTTTGGCAATTCGACATGTAGTTTTTCTTTCCTCCGACACCTTCTGTTTCAGGTTGGAGCACTATATAGGCTTTGCCTCATGTCGCTACAGAACCACACACATATACAGACATAAATTATCAATTTACATTCAATATTCATTAAAAAGATATCAAATATTTCAAGCTTACCACAATTCATGGAAATAAAACAGAATTAGGTTGACTGGCAATGAATAGGCACAAAATCCGACCTGCCACTGTCGCTCAGGCTTTTATTTATAAAAATATTAAGCTGAAGTTCAACGCACTGTTGCTTTAGAAAGTTTATTTGAAAATGTGGTGCTGACCTGACGCCTCCGATTGACTATATTGGCGGGTCTAACCAATCGTGCCATGTTTACACAGCTTTTCAAAAAAAAAAGTACCCTTCCTTCCGTCTCCCCTAACAACAAAAGATAGTATTTATAGCCCGACTAATCGTGTTTAGCCTTACATTTACTTTCCGCCAATCAAATAGGAGGTAACATGGGGACCTATTTCCCGTACAATGGTGGTGTCAAAATCTGCCACTGAGCGATTCTGATTTGGGTGTTGTCTGACAGCACCACCCTTTTATTTTGGCTATAATTTGTTAATTCCTAGACTATTTGCGTAATGTTTAACATATTATTTGTCAGCAAGTCCTAAGGAACCCAATTATATAAATTCAAGGGAGCTAGGTGGCTGCGTTCAAAATGTGCATTTTCTTCTACCTCCTGTTCACTTCGAATACGATGTGGTGTCTGGGTACTGTCATGTTTTCAGACATAAAACAGTATAATGTCATATTTCCTAATAAGCATTTTGTAAGTTTTTTAAAACCTAACTCTCGTATGGGTAGTGTTTTTTATCACTGTCGATTTGAAAAAAAGCTAGTGCTAGTGGCCTTACACGCGTGATGGTAGTAATTGTATAGCGAGACGCGTGGTTTAGTGTTGCATGCGTGCCTGCTTTCAGCCCTCCCTTCTCTCTATCCTAATTCCATCTGTCTTTCGTTTATGGTAACTTAGTGTATAAAATGACATGAATGGAATATTAAATATAGGTCAGCTTGCGTATCTCAAGGTTTTTCTTAGAAAGGGAGTACACGTTTTATTGTGTTGTGGAAACGCGTGTATGTTGCAGAAGGCCTTTACTATCAACGTGAAACGTTATAATTTGCAGACGAATTAGAAAACAAGGGGGGATTTCGAGTACAGTCATTGTGACAGCACTGTTCTTTACCATTCTTCTTTCCTTTTATTGAAGTTATTTGTTAGGCTTTACATTTACTTTTTAATTTATATATGTGGATTAGAATTTCTCACGACAAATCCTCCCCACTTAAAACAGACGTTATATGTCAGTCTATAATTCTATATACACATAGAGAAATTTATTATTTTTCCTGGAGTTTAGGGTGATTCTCATCACACGGATGGCGGCTTAAAAAATCCGCTCCCAGATTTGTTTTTCCACTTATATACTCTATGCTAAACTCAAATGGCTGCATCAGTAATGACCAACGGAGTAATCTAGAATTTTCATGTCTAGCCTGCGCTAGAAACGACAAGGGTTTGTGATCCGTTTGCAACTTAAATGCCTTCCCATACAGATAAATATTGAATTTCTTTATCGCCCATATTACTGCAAGACATTCCTTTTCGCTAGTTGAGTAATTGGTTTCAGCTTTATTCAACTTTCTGCTAGCATATGCCACTGGGCTTAATTCCCCATCCAATGCATCTGATTTCTGTAGTAGAGTTGCACCTAACCCAATATTACTTGCATCCGTCCTTACTATGAAATTACCTGACTTAAGTCAGGTAATTTCAAAATAGGTTTACTTGTGAGCTTTTCCTTCAATTCTTGGTAAGCCATTTCACATTGTGGTGTCCATGTAATTCGATCTGGATTTCCCTTACGTGTCAAATCAGTTAACGGTGCACATATGGAATTAAAGTTTTTGATATACTTTTGGTAGAAACCACATAATGAGACAAAGGATCTCACGTCTTTCTTGGTTTGTGGTCTCGGGGCTTTCTTTAGTTTCTCTAAATTCTTTGGGTCAGGGGTCATGTTTCCCTGATAAACTGTGTGTCCCAAGAATTCCAATTCTTTACATCCAACGCAACATTTGGTTGGTCGGGCTGTTAAATTCGCTTCCCTAAGTCGATTAAACAGCATGTTCAGAGAGTCAATGTGTTCCTCAAATGTTTCTGTGGCTATAAGGATATCATCCATGAAATTTGTGATGCATGGGTTATTCAGAGGGTCCAATAATTTTCTCATCATTCTAGAGAAGACACTAGGCGCATTCTTCAATCCAAATGGCAATCTATTAAACTCATAGTGTCCTTCTGAGGTACTAAAAGCTAGGTATGGTCTAACCTCAGGCTTTACTGGAATCTGATAGTATCCTTTACTCAGATCCACTTTTGAGAAATATTTAGCTTTATTTAGCCTGGCAAACAACTGATTTGTATCCGGCAATGGATCCACCTGTCCTTCTGTAATAGCATTCAGTCTCCTGTAATCTATACAGAGTCTATGTTCTCCAGAGGGTTTCCTTAAGAGTACAACACTGGAACTATACGAAGATTCACTGTGTGAAATAATTCCTTCCTTCAACAAATAGTCTATCTCTTCCTTCAAAGCTTTCTCCTTAGCAAAAGGAATCGAATAGGGTTTCATACAGACAGGTGTGGGGTCTATCAGTTTCATATCATATTCCAATAAGTTTGTATGCCCTGGTCGGTCTGTTAACACCTCTGCATGATTATCTAGAACCTGTTGCACTCTCTCTTTCTGAGTTTTCGTTAAATGTGTACTGATTTTCACCTGTGCCGCTGTCTCACAGGGATGTAATGGATATTCAAATGATGAAAGTGGTTCCTTTTTCATCTCCATGGCGATAGACAAGGTCAACAAGTGTGTCTCTTCCTGATGTTCTCTTTCCAAATATTTCTTCAGGAGATTCACATGATAGATTTTTTCTTTCCCCTTCTTATCTATCTTATAATTTGTTCTAGACACCTTCTCTAGAACTGTATATGGACCTTGCCATCCAATTTGTAACTTATTCTGACTACCGGGGAGAAGAAGCAGTACCTTCTCTCCCACAGCCAAATCTCTGTCTTTAGCTTTCCTGTTATAATAGGCAGCATGTTTCTTCCTGGCTTGTTTCAAATTTTCATTGGCAAGTTTCCAGCCAGTTTTTAAACGAGTGGTCAGCTCATTCACATATTGGTATGAGGATGTAATATTTTCCTCTGCCTTTTCATCAGTCCACGTTCTTAACAGCGCTTCGAGTGGACCTTTTATTGGCCTTCCAAACAATAATGTTGCCGGGGCCATACCGGTTGAACTATGGGGTACCTCCCGATAAGCAAAGAGGGCGGCGTGAAGGTACTGGTCCCACGTATCTGGTTTTTCGTGTGCCAACTTTCTCAGGATCGACATCAACGTGCCATTAAATCTTTCCACTTGGCCGTTCCCTTGTGGGTGGTACACACTACAATGGAAGTGTTTGGCCTGGAAGATCCTGAAAACTTCTTCTGTTAGTTTCCCTTGAACTGAGAGCCATTATCAGTCAAGATTTGATTGGGAAAGCCTAACCTTGTGAAAATTGTGAGCAATGCCTCTGCCACATGTTTAGAATCAATCGATGACAGGGCTACCGCCTCTCCCCCACATAGAACAAGTGTCCACCAGAGTCAGAATGTAGCTGTTCCTTCTCTTGGTTCGGGTGAGAGGTCCCACAAGATCCACGGCAACTCTCTCAAAGGGTGTTCCCACTATGGGCATTTCCCCCAGAGTTGCTGGTGCAGTCCAATGTTTAGGTGCTACTCGTTGGCACTCTGGACAGGATTTTACATATCGTTTGATATCTTCAGTTATCCCTGGCCAGAAATAGTGACAAGCTATTCGCTGTCCTGTTGCGCTGATCCCCATATGACCACTGAAGGGAATCGCATGCCCTAGTTCCAACACTTTAGTCCTATATGAAGTGGGAAGGACCAGCTGTCCGTGACCATTGGATTCAGATCCAGCCTTCCTATAAATCAGTTTGTTCTTCATATAAAATTCTCCCTTGCCTGGAGGTGTATGAGATTTGGGCAACTTCTTGAAACACGGCTTGAGTGTTTTTTCCTCAGCCTGTGCCTTCCTCATCTCATCTGGATGAGTATTTATTGGATTATCCTCCTCCTTTTTAGACTGTGATCTGGTCTGCACTGTTGCCAATATCACAGGTCTCCTGGGATTCCCCAGGAAGACATATCTACACCCCAATATCAGAGGGTAGATTGGCTCATTTATCACTGCTGCTTTTATGATTCCTTCCACATATCGCGTTTTCACCTTTATCCGGGCGACGGGAAGTGTCATGGTAGCTACATCCTTGGTTGCAGTTTGAATCTCCACTGTTTCTGTGGTGTATTGATCTGCCTGCACCAGGTGAGAACTCACAACGGAATCGTAATCTAAACCGGTATCATATAAACACCTTATAGTGACACCATTACAGATGACATCTTCACACACTAGGGGGGGGGGGGGGGGTATGGTTCCTGTAGTTCTGCAGGTTTGATCTTTTTTTCCTTTTTCCCAGATGTCATAGCAGCACAATGAGGAGGTTTCCTTCTACAATGGTCAGTGTCATGATTGTTCATCTTACAATTTTTACACCACCTTTTCCCTTGGTTGAAAGATTTTCTTTCATCATATTTCCTTTCATCGAATTGTGGGGTTTTATTTTTATTGTCATACCTTGGCCTATCAAATTGGTGCTTACCTTTGTTTTGATCTCTAGGATCAAATTTATTAAAGTTCTGTGATGCCCTAAAATTATCCACCTGTTTCTTTTTATTACCTGATACCTCTGCCTGAGCTGCTTGATACCTTTCTGCAACATTTAGCAACTCACCCAGCCTCTCTGCACCTTGTTCCATGAGAAACTTTCTCAGGTCTGGAGCCATGGACTCTCTTAATTGTTCTATAAGGACCATTTCCTTAAGATCTTGGGTTTTCCCCAGAGAAGTCCATTTCTCCAAGTATGTCTCTAACCGTGCAGAGAACTGGTGATAGGTTTCACCTGACAGTAGTTTAGCATTCCTAAATTTTTTCCTATAAAATTCTGCATTCTTTTCATATCTTAACAAAAGAGCCTGCTTTAGCATGTCATAATTTTCCTGATCACCTCTGCTCATTTTGGCAAAAACTTCATAAGCTGCCCCACGGAGCCCTTGAGATAACTTTAAGCTCCACCTTTCTCTCTCTAACCCATATGTGGTAGCTAATAGTTCATACCTATTTAGATAGCTCTCAATATCATCTTCTTTCTCAACAAAATGATCTAAATGAAAGTTCATAGCTGAGGTTGAGGCTCCCTGGCTAGCAGTGGCATCAGAGGTAAAGGGACTGGCACCATTTTCAGGAGCATGGCCTTGAAACTCAAACTCCCTTAGTCGTAACTCGTGCTCCCTTTGTAATCTCTTCTCCTCCTTTTCTGCTTCCCTCTCTGCAGTCAATCTTCTTTCCTCTCTTTCTGCTTCCCTTTCTGCAGTCAATCTTCTTTCCTCTCTTTCTGCAGCTAATTTCTTCTCTTCTGCCTCCAATTTCTTAGCCTCAGCCTCAATCTGCAGCCTCTTAGTCTCAGCCTCAAATTGTAACCTCTTAGTCTCAGCCTCAGCCTGCAGCCTCTTAATATCTTTTTCAGCCTCTAATTTTCTTTCGGCCTCCTTTTCTAATCTTCTTTCTTCCCGTTCAATATATTTGTCACATTCAGCAGTGACATAAGCAATCATAATTTGCCCGTCCATTCCTAACTCTTTCGCAGTCTGTACAGCAGCAGATCGAAATTTGGCCAGGTCCGCCATTTTCAAACAGGTAAATTTATATAATGTCTAACTAAACAATACAATCTGATATTACCTATCCAAAGACACCACAGGCACTGAGAGCTCAACGTTATTTATTTTCACCCAAGGATACCTTTTTAATTTCTATTATTCCCTGAAGTGAATTACCCCCAATATTTTTAATAGGGAAAGATTCAAAATCCCGAGAGCGAGACCCCAATATATGTGGTAAAGTGGGATGTTATAAATATTTATAGGGGACTTAGTGTACTGACTGAGATCAGCTGTGAAGGTATCTGTATCTAATAGGTGTAGTGTTTTACAGATAATCTTACTTGCTACCACATTTATAACTCAGTCAGAATTATTCTGGAATATTGTGATGACTACGTTAAATGTCTAGGGTTATGTAAATGATGAAGTGTAAGTCACAACAACAACAGACAGATCATCATCTCATCTCAGCCCGTAACCCGTCATGGGTCGTAGGGGTGCCATGGTGGAAGCATCAGCAGACAGGGTCCTCCACTGCTCTCTATCCTCAGCAATGCGTACAAGTGTGGAAAAACCGTGTCCTGCCCATTCTTTGATGTTATCAGCCCAGGATTTTCTCTGCCTTCCTCTTCTCCGTTTACCTTCGACTGTTCCCTGAAGGATCGTTTTCGAAAGGGAGTCATGACGAGTTACATGCCCAAACCAGGCAAGCTTTCGACGTTTCACTGTTGACAAAAGTGGTTCTTGGTGGCCTGCATAGGTGTTTATCTTCTCTCTAACATAGACATTTGTTTTGTGCTCTTTATAGCAAATGCGCAAAATTCTTCTATAACATTTATGCTCGAAAGCCTGAATCCTTCGCTCCGTATCTGCAGTGAGTGTCCAGCTCTCACACCCATACAAGAGAATAGATAATACAAGTGATTTGTATAATTTGATCTTCACAGGAAAACTGATGTTACTTTTCCAGATCACATTCAACCTTGTCATGGCAGCTGAGGCCATCTCAAGTCTTGTCTTGATTTCTTTAATTGATCTTCCATCACTGCATATAGTGGACCCGAGATATTTAAAGGTGTTAACTTCTTCTAACGTTTGCCCATTTAATGTAATGTTGGTCGCAACATGTTTCTTATGGCTATTCACCAATATCTTGCTTTTTTCTATATTAATTTCCATCCCATACGTTCTTGTTACTTTCTCCAGTCTAGAGGTAAGGTCTTGAAGTTCTGATTCTGATCCAGCTATCAGATCAATATCATCAGCAAAACGTAGGTTGCACAGAGGTCGGCCTCCAATCGATATGGTTGATTTATAATCGTAGAGAGCCTCTTGCATAATATGTTCTAGATAAATATTAAAGAGCACTGGGGACAGGATACATCCCTGCCGAACTCCTACAGTTGTTTTGAAAAATTCTCCAATGTCGTTGCTTGCAAAAACAGCACTGCTTGCGTCCTTGTATAGTGCTTCAATGATATCTATGATGTTGGTATCAAAATTGAATTTTCTCATTACTTGCCATAAGCCTTCATGCCAGACTCGATCGAAGGCTTTTGTGAAATCGATGAAGTTATGGTATAAATCGTGTTGATGTTGGAGATGTTTTTCGATAAGTAATCTAATATTGAAGATTTGTTCTGAGGTACTTCTTTTTGGTCTAAAGCCAGCCTGTTCCTCTGACAAGATTTCTTCTGATTTCTGTTTTATTCTGTTCAAAAGTATCCTTAACATCACCTTACTTGGATGACTAATAAGGCTAATGGTTCTGTAGTTCTTGCACATTTTTAGATTTCCTTTCTTTGGAAGCGGTATTACTAATGACTGCGTCCATTCTTTTGGCCATTTTTTTGTACTCCATATCTTCTGGCAAATTGTTGTCATGATTTTTACTATATCTGGTCCTCCATATTTCAAGAGCTCTGCTGGGATATTATCCACACCCGGTGACTTCCCTCCTTTCATCGAACATATAGCCTCTTCCACTTCTTCCCGTAATATTGCTGCATTTCCGAGTTCCCTGTTTTCGCACTTAATGTTGTTTAATATGCCTAAGTTAGTGTCAAGTTTACAGTTATATAATTCTTTACAATATTCTGTCCATCTTCTCATTACAGCTGTTTTTTTCATTGAGCAGAGCCCCATTGCTATCTTCTATGACAGTTACCCTGGGCTGTTGGGGTTTTGATAGTTTTCTTAATGTGTCAAAAGCTGCCTTGCTGTTACCTTTTATTAGCCCCGTATTAATGGACTCACATTGATCAGCTACCCATTTTTCTTTGGCCTGTTTCATTTTCTTCCTAATATTTTTATTCACCATACTGTATTGCCATGCTGCTTCAGGAACCTCTTTCTTAACCTTTTTTCATTTCTCGCCGTGTATCACATAACTTCAGAATGTCATCTGTAACCCATGGTTTGTTTATTTTCTTTCTTTTACCAAGTATTTCTGTTGCTGATTCAATGAGCACCTCTTTCATGTTCTCTGTGATTGAGTTGATATCATCCTCCAAAAAGTTGAGAGCTGCGAATTTTCCTCCAACAGTTGCCTCAAATATTCCCGCGATTTCTGGATCTTTCAGTTTGTCTAAATTGAATCTTAACTGAGAACATCTGTTTTGATTATAGTTCTTTTTAAGTTTAAGCTTGAGCGTCATCAATACCATGTCGTGATCACTACCAATGTCGGCGCCAGGAAAAGTCCTAGTCTTGGCTTTATTAATACTGGACTTGAATCTTTTGGATACAAGAATAAAATCAATTTGGCCATGTATCTCAGTTTTTGGGGCATGCCACGTTGTTCTTCTTGATAACTTATGAGGAAATAGTGTATTTGCAATGGTTAGTTTATAGTTGCTGGCAAATTCTAGTAGCCTTAGTCCTCGATCGTTAGTAACAGACAGATAAACAATTTAATTTATTCCACCACACTTGACAACACTGTGACACTCACACACATGTAACACTCTATAAGACTATCTTAAAAGAGTCACTGGTAAAGTTTCAAATATTTATGTATTAATTACTTTCATTAATATATATCCTGATTCAACTACAAAGTGAACCAGGAATCACAATCAATTGTAATCACAATTTATATATACATAATTTATAGATATGAACCTTGTAGTGACATATGTTAATAATATTATCCTATGTGTGTCAGTGTGTAGTAGCACTATGAGGTAGTACTGGTTTTGTTTTTCAAGCTATGTTGTTAGTGGTCATCATGACTTCAAGTGTTTGTTTATCTGGGAAATAGTATGGGGGAAAAGATCACAGTTCCTGTCAATTTAAACCAGGTATTGTCCCTCTTTTTTTTTAAACTAAAATGTCAATTTTTGAGGGGACACATAATGTTGAGCTCCACTGGCCACATAGGCTTAACTTTCGTGATGGTGGCAGGAAAAGACTCCTCTGCTCGATTGCTCCCCTGGGTTCTGGAGACACCTCACTAGTCGCTATCTGGACCCAGGAGTATGCTGTCAGCCTCCAGATTCAGCAAAGCTCAGACCAGGTGCTGCTCAATAACTTTAGGACCACAGTCCCTGAAACAAGAAGGTTGTACCTCCTACTTCATAACTAATTTATAATCTATTTCCAGACAGAACACAATACATAACAAACACTGAGTTCAGAGCGGTAGGCCAACTGCTATCTTCATCTGAAACAATTGACACCAGTATACTCCTCCCTAATGGTTACTACGCCTCTGCAATTCCAGCATTAGTTCTTTCTAGTCAATAAGATAGGTGTCAGTGTACTGTTTGGCAATTCCATGTAGTTTTTCTTTCCTCCGACACCTTCTGTTCAGGTTGGAGCACTATATAGGCTTTGCCTCATGTCGCTACTGAACCACACACATATACAGACATAAATTATCAATTTACATTCAATATTCATTAAAAAGATATCAAATATTTCAAGCTTACCACAATTCATGGAAATAAAACAGAATTAGGTTGACTGGCAATGAATAGGCACAAAATCCGACCTGCCACTGTCTCAGGCTTTTATTTATAAAAATATAAGCTGAAGTTCAACGCACTGTTGCTTTAGAAAGTTTATTTGAAAATGTGGTGCTGACCTGACGCCTCTGATTGACTATATTGGCGGATCTAACCAATCGTGCCATGTTTACACAGCTTTTCAAAAAAAGTACCCTTCCTTCCGTCTCCCCTAACAACAAAAGATAGTATTTATAGCCCGACTAATCATGTTTAGCCTTACATTTACTTTCCGCCAATCAAATAGGAGGTAACATGGGGACCTATTTCCCGTACAATGGTGGTGTCAAAATCTGCCACTGAGCGATTCTGATTTGGGTGTTGTCTGACAGCACCACCCTTTTATTTTGGCTATAATTTGTTAATTCCTAGACTATTTGCGTAACGTTTAACATATTATTTGTCAGCAAGTCCTAAGGAACCCAATTATATAAATTTAAGGGAGCTAGGTGGCTGCGTTCAAAATGTGCATTTTCTTCTACCTCCTGTTCACTTCGAATACGATGTGGTGTCTGGGTACTGTCATGTTTTCAGACATAAAACAGTATAATGTCATATTTCCTAATAAGCATTTTGTAAGTTTTAAAACCTAACTCTCGTATAGGTAGTGTTTTTTATCACTGTCGATTTGAAAAAAACTAGTGCTAGTGGCCTTACACGCGTGATGGTAGTAATTGTATAGCGAGACGCGTGTTTAGTGTTGCATGCGTGCCTGCTTTCAGCCCTCCCTTCTCTCTATCCTAAGTTCATCTGTCTTTCGTTTATGGTAACTTAGTGTATAAAATGACATGAATGGAATTTTAAATATAGGTCAGCTTGCGTATCTCAAGGTTTTTCTTAGAAAGGGAGTACACGTTTTATTGTGTTGTGGAAACGCGTGTATGTTGCAGAAGGCTTTTACTATCAACGTGAAACGTTATAATTTGCAGACGACTTAGAAAACAAGGGGGATTTCGAGTACAGTCATTGTGACAGCACTGTTCTTTACCATTCTTCTTTCCTTTTATTGAAGTTATTTGTTAGGCTTTACATTTACTTTTTAATTTATATATGTGGATTAGAATTTCTCACGACACTCCCATGCTAATAGGCTAATCTATTACAGTAAGGACACACAGCAAACATCAAGTGACAGTTAGAAGAGAAGAGATTCTGACCACAGACCATATATATAAATATGTTTATTAAAGTAAGAACCACAACATCACAAAAATAAGTAAGGCCTTCCTTAACTCTGAAGGCTAAAAAAATCACAATCACAGAGAAAACAAACTAAAACACTACTTCGCTCAATCGCACACAAGCAAATCACTCCACACCGCCAACACCCGTACACTTCTTGACACAAAAAAAGAATTATTGTCCAATTAAAGGGGCTAGACCCCAGCTCTCTATAATGAGAACGGCCGGTCTTTTAAGGTAGACAATGCTTGGCACATAATCCTCTTCTCCGCTAGGAAAACTTACACAGTTCCCCCTAAGTGTGTTATACTAAGGCTATGGAGATAAGCTCCCTCTGGAACACATGCAAAATAAATCCTGTGAAATAACAATTTCTGTTGCGGGTGGCCACCACTAATAGGGGAATAAAAATTAACCACTGGCTGAGGCGATTGCGCTCACTGATCGAGATATGTATTACATCTGGCGAACTGATTATCCAGAACTACTCAAGGGGTATGCACCACTGATAAGAATAACGACGACTAGCATACACACACACACACACACGCACGCACGCACGCACGCACGCACGCACACACAGGTGCCGAGAACTGGAAATCGTGGGCTTCTTCTTGGCTGCTACGTCGGTATAATCCACAGTAACAGGATGTAAAAGGTATGTCAATGTTGCCCCGAAGAGTGGAGGGCAAAGGCAACTACTAGTATGAACTGGCGATATTTATATACTGCAACAGGCGGTAAGCAATTACTCCACATTGACCGCCTTGTAAGCTGAAAAAAATGACCGAATGATTGGTCTGCCGTGAGATATATGTGGCGATAGGTATACGCAGTAGATAGAAATTTATGATGTGACAAGTATCAACCAATTTCCAGATGTATTCCTTGACTATGCAAGGTGCCCACATGGAGTGCAAGAGAGCACGATGTACAGACCGTGACCACTCTCTACAGAAAATACAAACAGTCAAATTTTACATTAAGAAAGATACAGCCGGGGCTAGTGTTTACAAACAAACTTCCCGTTGCATTCTATCGCTGGAACACAACACACACCTTCCTTCACCCTCACTGATTAGCTTAAACATGCATACAGGTAAACTCAGCCATGCATGAATCGCTCTACCCGACACGCGCGGGTCTAACTGACCCTGCTTCACACGTCCACGCGATGACTCATACTTTAGGCATCCCAAGGTTCGCCATTAAAACACAAATTGATAAATAAAAGTGCCCATTATAACTTATCCAATTTGGACTAGACTGGAAGGGTTATAAAATTAATGTTCCGAAGCTACACACTAGAAAAAAACAAAAAACAGAATAGCAAAACTTTTTACAGGATCAAGTATACACATGTTCAAAAAAGAAAACTTTGGTTCATTAAAATTTACAATCAGTCTCTTCTTCTGTCTTTCGAAAAATCCCACTCACGCCATAAACTCTTAGTGGAGTTTAATTGGTGTCGTGCTTAGTGAAAATCAGAACTCCTGGTCACACAAAATTACTTTACTTAACGATATATATATATATATAATGGCAAAGAAAACCTATCTGCTGTTGCCCTAAGACGCCACTAGGCGTAATGGCCACTGACTGCTTTGACGGTCGGTGGCTAAGGACGGAAGAAGAAGAAGAAGAAGATATATATATATAAGATAAAATTAAAGTAACTCGGGGTCTTGACTCTATATGATTAAGCTAGAACCCCAATAAATTAACTTAAAAAAAGATGGTGTGCTTACCATGCAAGGAATCAATTTCAACACTAGAACCCTTATAAGCTGTCACTGAATAACGCTAGGAGCTAGGTAGCAAGAATTCCTCTAGAGACACATGGTAAAGAGCATTAGCGACGCCTGGCTTAAATAGTAAGATAGAGTCTACAAGTGGCGTATCGCGGCTTCCGCACGTGCACGAGATGAAACAACTCCAGACCTAAGACTTACAAGGGAGAGTCCCCGGTCGCCTCGAAGAGATGGGGGAAAAGACGTAACATTAGCATACTTTTTCCGTTCTACCCGCGTCCTGTTTTCTAGATAACAAACCGAGGACAGAAAAAATAAAAGGCAGAGACCTTTCCCCCCGCGCGCAGGTTACTCTATAACTCAAAGAATATTGAAACTAGCCGCTTCACCAAGAATCGTTAAATAAAAGACTTTTGGCAAAAGCAGCTTTCTTCACGTGTAAGATGTGGATTTAGCCTGACCCATGCCAAGATTAACAGGACAAACGACAGAATTAAAGCTGTTAGGGAAATTTGACAGAAAAGTGGACGTGGGCAAGAGATAGAGAACGAACGAACGAACTTTATTTTCGAAGGGTTGAGAATTGGGCGCGCAGGCCCGTCTAACATTCTGCCCTTTCACTCTCATTAATCTTGCATACTATATCCTTTCATTCCCACATGTTACTTTAAGCATTAATTTAAAGGCATGCAACATTATAAAGTTAACATAACAGCATTCATTTACAGTATACAATCATAATAAAAAATGAGTAGCCTAGGTTTTTTTTTTTTTTTAAAATAAACAAGATAGTGACTGAAGAAAAATAATAATAATAAAAATAAAATAATATAAACAAAACAATAAATAAATAAGTTATGTATACCGACACTCACTTATGCGGAAGAGAAAACAGGCAGACAACTTAGATTAGAGGGGCAGACATTTCCAATTAAATCATGACACTACTGCAACTGTGATCTTAACATTTAGATAACGAGCCTGTCACGGCAAGGTCTAGAGGTGACTTTGTTTGTGGTTGTATAGACAATATATTCCCCGTGTCAAAAAGGATGTGTTGCATAAATTTCATTTTACAGTGTTTTCCTTCATTCTTTCTTACGAGTACCTGCCAAATACTGGTTTATTTTTATCATTAACTTTTCACGGGCCTCGGGTTTCATTCTTTGTTTATGTCAGGTCTCAAACGCGAAGTCCAATTGTTGTCAAAGTTTTACGCAAGTTCTTTTCTCGCAAACCGAGGTGAAACAGTCTTCGCTAGGTCGGCCTGACAATTACGTACTTGCTGGTTTAATGAATATTTCCTGTGCTATTCTACTCCTCACGTATGCGATGCATCTTCCATCCGATGTTATTAAGGTAGTAGGCTACCTTGATAGGGTAAAAAACTCAAATTGTCCTTTCAGAATCAAACAACCATGGGTATAGTGTTAGTATGGACTTAAAATTTTTGTCCACATAATGACCTCATTAATTATGCAAATTAGCTATCCAATATGGCCGCCGTAGTGAACAAATTATACACCTTTTTCAAAACATCATAACTATGTTATTTGTACAAGGATCTGACTGAAACTTGGCAAATTGAATCATTATATATAGCGTAAGGTTATGACCTAAAATGACAGAGATTGACAGAAAGGTTAATTTTTAATGAATTTTCAAAATTTATATTTCTGGAATGTTTGATATTTGTGCCTCATTATATATGCATGATGGTCATAAAACTAAAACTTTGAATTCAATCGTATCCATTTTAGGTCAGAATCTTTAAGATTATATGACAACCAACTGTTTTAATTTTCATGTCAATTGAATGTACAGATCCAGAGATATCTTGTTTCAAAGATCACCAATTATGTTAAAAAGACAATTCCGAGAAATCGAAGAAAAACAGAAAAAGAACTCACAAAATGAAGTTTAATGAGCTCCTGTTGAATAAAGGTCTCCTTTGCAGCTGCAGTGTCTATGAATCCCCTTTTCGGTGCTCTTAGGGTCTTTCCATTGCAATGTCCTTACTTGTGAATAGATCCTGTGCAGCGTTCTCCTGTATGCTTTCTTTGCCATGGATTGACTTGTGTTCATGTATATCGAAAAATTCTGCAATGCACGGTGGCCTTTTAGAACGCACAAATGCCACCATTCGCACATTTACTTCTTTGTGTTTGTGAGTAGCTGGAGATGAAACATCAGAAGTATTGCAATTGGCATTCCCTTCGACACAGTTTAAGCACTTGATACTGATTTCATGACAAAAGCCATCCCGAGTCTCTTCGACGATCTCACAGGTCAGTGAGTACTGATAACATTTGTCACATCTAAAGTTAGAGCATAAAAACCCACACAGCAGTTTTACATCCATAAGGCTAAACACATTTCCTCTGGTGTCATTTTTATGCTTGTCCTTCACTATCTTGGACCTTTATTTTCTTTGCTGACTGCACAGAGGCTTTTTATAGCGTCACTATCGACAATATGTCTCAGTTTTTCAGGCAACGGTTTGTTGGTGTACCGATTTCCAAGGAACTTACTTTGTCTTATTTCCCATTGTGAACAAAAGAAGCTCTGCTAACTACTATTATACAGAATCAGTATAAAACTAGCAATAAATAGAGTTGATGTGGGGGAAAATGCACAATGCATGCAACAAATGCTGAAATTTACGATCAAAGCTTTCTAGATACACACTTTTGAAAAATTCAAATCATTGAGTGATTCTTCTTGGAATAGTTATAAATATCTTTTTCCTGTTTGCCATCAGTATAATTATAATTTCGCAGTTTTTTACAATTACGCACCTTCATGTCATTCTACTACAGTATTTAGACTAAGGCCTTTATTTTCACTTTCCTGTCACTATTGTATAAATCATTTACCCTTGTTCATTGTTTGCCATTAAGACTGTATCGTCAACGTATCTCAAGTAGTTTATATTGTGTCTACCAAGTGATATTCCTGAAATGTGTTGTAGGGTTCTCATTGTATATTCACTGTACAGACGTAACAGATCAGGCGACAGCACAGATTGCTGTCAAGCTCCTTGTTTTATCTACTGGCGTACAGCCATTTTTAAAATTTATACCAGGTATGAGCCTACATAATGATCAGGTTTGTGTTCAATTCATGATGCAGATAATTTTCGTTCAATATAGCGTGAAGAGATCCCGATGCCATCACAAGAACAGCTGTGTTATGGACTCCCGAAGGAAAGCGAAAGAGAAGCTGACCAAAAACAAATCTGGCGGTGAACTGTGGAGGCCGAGATGCACAGAATGGACCAGAGTTGGGCACTGTACGAAGGATGTCCGCCGTCCGAACAAAGTGGAAGTAGTTTGTTACTGCCCTACAAGACGACACCAGGCGTGATGGCCACTGACTGCTTTAACAGTCGGCTGCTAAGGATCAAAGACGAAGAAGAAGAAGACTGTAGCGTGGTGACAATGAGTGAATGAATAAATGAGTGAATGAATGAATGAACCATTGTTTACGCCTACATTAGCGTGAACAGTTTTACTTCCGGCCTGTCACGTGTAGTTTCCGGGGCTCTGTGAGAAGATAAAGCAAGAATGGGACGACTACTCCCAGGCATGTCGTACGAGGCAACAAAGATGAGGTTATTCATAAAGCTGCCATCTTCATTGAGTAAAAGAATCTTCTAGAGAAACCACCACTTTAAGAACATATTCTAGAACAAGTTTGTTACAATAGAACCAGCAGTAGTGGCCCATGCTCCAACAGGAGCGATAAGATAATTGACGATGATAATGCCACAAGCCTTCATGTGGCCTTTCACTGGTGGTCTATATAGCAACATTTACTACTCGCTGAAGCAGCTAACCCCACACACTACCTCGTACTTTACGACATGTATGGGTATTGGGATGGTTTATTTCTGTCCAGCCTTAAGAGCTCACGCGTACAGTGACATAAATTTGCATTGGTAAGTGTAGCATGTTGGTACCAGACACATTTGGGAATCAATACTTAGTGCAATTGTATTGACCAATTAGATGTCACGCTGCACGGGGCCTATAGACGCGAACGAATGCCTTGGGCAAAATTGAGACTTTGAAGAATATTTGTTTGTGCTATACTGATAATATTTGGAAGAAATATTATCGACTAGAATGGAATTATAGTGAAAAGGATTTCATATTTGAGTTCAGGAAAGGATCGTGTATAATTTGATATAAAAATCGACGGTAGAAGATAAGCATGTGCTTAGATAAATGCATTTACTTGTGTCAATAGTTGAGTTGATAGCATTGTAAACCACATCTGCTAAGCCTAGCGAATTGTAGAAGTGACAGACTGTGGAAATAATTATACTGAAAGAAAGATCTAAGTGTGCTGAACAAAACAAGTATAACACATTAGGAAGGGAAACCCGAGGCCTGTTACGAGTGCCTGAAAACATACCTTTGTCTAATATTTATGAACAAAACAAGATATGTTTGGATAGGATAGCTTATGTACAAGCTGAGAACGACGCATGAATATTTTAAATAAAAGCACAACTAACGAAAAAGCATTGTCTCCACAAGAAATAATTTTGCCAATTTTGAGCTGATGACATCATGCTTCTACGGACATCCGCACTTGTCCCATAAATAGGAGGGGGAAAATTTGAAATGAGACACACCGCCAAAATATTACATGCACAATGGACGACAGACAGAGCTTGCCACTACGCCTTTTCCATTTGCCATTGTGTGCAGCCTGCCAAGCCATGTCCAGTGTATTTCTGAAGCTTGAGGGTGAGTGTGCTACTAAAGAAATTATGTATATAATGGCATGTTTATTTCAGATTTATTTATTTTATGCTATGATGTAAATTATCTGAATGTGGATTCCACGGACTGAGTAATGTTTGAGAATTGAAATGATGAAATGAAAAGAAGCATATTAAATCAGGAGACCCGAAAGGCCGGCCTATAATTGATTGATGGAATGGACTGATCAGTGTGATTTATTTGTACATAATGAGATAATGGAAACGTTAAAGTCTATGAATAGTTGGTATTCTAATTCTGACCATATCACAGTGACATCTGATGACAGACCCAGCCTGACATCTAGTCTAGTGACAGTACTAGTCAGAGAGTAGCCTAGGACATTATGTTGTTTCAGGTTCAAATCTGTCAAAAACACTCGTTAGAAGCCTGCTGATAGTTACACCAGTGAAATCATGTGATAGAGTAGGATCAGAAAGAGTGGACTACAACTCGTTACTGCTTTCCCAGTTGTATGGGTAGGCCAATACTAACGTCTCAATTTGACAGCACGGTGTTGCACAGTCATCAACAACTGACAGTAAAGATAAGTCTTAGAGCCAAAATTCTATCTCTTCTGTCTGTATAAATTTTTGTTTATAAAATTGTTTGGAAAACGTTTTGATAAAGTTTGAGAGAAATATTGTGTACCATTGAGAAGGTTTTTCCATAAATTGTGAAATCAGTTATTAATTAACTTTAATTAAGTTTAATTATAAAAGTTTAATTATAATTTAAATAGTGAGTAAGACAACTTGCCCTACTCGACTACAGTATATCATGGCTGGCGGTAAAATTTAGGTCTGCTACATTGCAAATGGGAAAGGAGCTAGGCCTAAGTGGCGGTGCTCTAATACAATATATTACCACTGAGTGTGATAAGTATATGGAAAAGGAAGCTGAAAGGGAAGCCAAGAGAAAAGAAGCAGAAGCCAAGAAATTGGAAGCAGAGAGGGAAGCGAAGAAATTGGAAGCAGAGAGAGAAGAAAAGGGGCTAATCTTGGAAGCTGAGGCTCAATCCAAGAGGTTGAAGTCTGAAGAAAAGTGGTTGCAAGCGGAAGCTGATAGAGAATCCAAGAGGTTGGAAGTGGAGGCTGAAGATAGTGTGACAGTACTGATGGCCAAGTCATCTAGTTTCTATACTCGCTCTCGCAAGAGATGTAATTTCCTAGATGTTCTATTTTCAACCCAGGTTTTCTTGAAACTCATGTATGATGAAGACTTTCAACCTTGGTGACACCATTTACTTTTATTATTTAATACTGGCACCACTGTCTTTCTGATATAATGCTTGCAGCACAGTTTATTTGACTTATGCTAGCAATATTGTTTTTCTTACACAATGTAGGCAATACTGTTTTTCATATCTTATGCTGGCAGTACTGTTTTTCATATGCAAGGCAGACAATACTGTTTTCCTATATTGTGCAGGCAGTATTGTTTATCATGTACAATGCAGGCAATGTGTATTTGTTATTTTGTGCAGGTTCAGAGACCGTATGCGACTACAAATGACCCACTTACTTCTCAATCAGCTCACTGTTAAGCGTGCCCGTGTTTAGTGACCCAATTGTTGACATGTCAGAAGGTTGCCTGTATTCCGACCTTTCTGTCCGTCAACACCTGTATTCTCGTTCACTGAAAACCATTTAATACACTGTTTTTGTCTCTGCCCGTACTAGGTGCTAACAATCCATTGAAGTATACATGATAAACTTAAACTTTCTAGCTACTAATTCTAACACAACCAGCATGACGACCTTAACGCTGCCTTCCAAAACCACCGGAAACCCCACTTCTTCTTTTCCTTTCCCCCGATCTTCAGCTGTCTATACCCACACCAGATTTGATGACGTCACTCCTTCCTGACTAGTGTTAATTTAACTAGCTAGTCTCTAATACAATATTCTACTTAATAGTAGCGCTATTCGCGCTTAAGTAGTAGGAGTAGACCTACCTGTCACAATAAGAGGGTGGAGGCTGAAACAGAACATGAGTTGAGGCTGAGACAGTTGGAACTGCAAGCGGCTGCAAGCACAAGTTGTAGCAGCTCATCTCACTCTGATAATAGCTGAAGCCAAAGTAACCAAAATGGAGCTATGAATTTCCAGTTAGATGCTTTCATGGAAAAGTAAGATTATATTGAGACCTATATAGATAGATTTGAACGACTTACTTCTACATATGGTTTAGACAAAGAAAAATGGAGTGTTAAGTTATCTCAAAGATTGAGAGGGATTGCCTAGGAAGTGTTCCTGAAACTATCCAGATAGGAGCAGCAAGATTTCGAAGCCCTGAAGCAAGCAAGCATTGCTTGTTCACTATCAGCAGAACTCAGAGGCTTTTTAAAGAAAATTCCCAACTGCCAAGAAAGAGGCTGGAGAGACATTAACAAAATACATCACGATTAGAAACTTACCTACTGAGGTGGTGTAAGTTGGGGAACTTTGCGCAAGATTTTAGGGACAAAAGTAAATGTTTCTGATAGAACAACTCCTAGATTCATGGCCCCTGAAACGAAGAAGTTCCTGATTGAAAATAGATGGGATAGGTTGAAAGATATAATTAAATATGCCGAGAGTCACCAATTAGCACACTCTCTGACTCAATGAACTAAAAAGAAGCAGGGAGAAGGGTTAAAAAAGAATCATAATTATACCGTCGTTTTTTCATCTCTTCTGCTTTTTGTGAGACCTTCTTTTCGTCCTACCAGAAGTGGTTTTTTAGGTGCCCTCATGTCTGTCTTACACATCTTTGAGGCTCAGCTGCAATCGCCCGACTGTTCTTTTGTTGTCTGCAAGTTGCCCGTTGAAGATATCTTTCGGTATGCGACCATCTTCCACGTGGCATTCTTATTATGCATAATTCCCCCCCCCCCTTTTTCCACCCCCCCCCCCAAAAAAAAAAAAAAAAAAAAATCAACAGAAAGCTACAGACTTTCTTTCATAAATGGTAGATTGCTTAGAAAAGAAGGATTGAAATGGTATGACAAGATCTGACTCATGTAGAATTGATGGCAAGAACCAGACAAGTCCAAGTTAAAGCTATCAATAGGACACACACTGAAGAAACCTGTTATTAGTATTACAAGACAGTCCTAGTTCTAGAATCCCCGCAGTAAGAGAGGTAGAATTAGGCCGAAGAACAAATGGAGAAGAAAACTGGAGACATACATGGAGACAGACATGGAGACATACATGGAGACAGACATGCCTTGGAGTGATGGCACGGGATGGAAGATTTTGATTAAGTTTGCTGAAAGTCTATACTCCTAAGGGAGCAGAACTGTGGTGATGATGATGATAATAATATGTCCAGATCTTACAAAGCTCATTTGCCACATCTTCCTGTCCCCACTACCAACTAAAATGTCTCTAACTTCTTGATTCCCCATCATATTTTCCGTCTGGACACGTGTTTTTCGATCTAAATCTATGGCGAAAAGGACAGAATCCAAATTTCGTTACAGTGTTAACATATAACAGAGACACAATTGAATGTTCCTGAGACTGAAACTGATCTATATGCTAATACAGACATTCCACGAAAAGAAGAAATCATCACAGCAATCAAAGGGTTAAAGAATGGAAAAGCTCCTGGTCATCATCATCATCATCATCATCATCATCATCATCATCATCAGTTGCCATCTCCACAACGAAGGTTGGCTGTAATGGATCTCCAACGTCTTCTGTCTCTTGTCTTGGTGGTGCACTCTGACAGACTCTTTCCTGTCCATCTCTTGATGTTATCTTCCCACTTATAGTGCTGTCTTCCCCTTGCACGTTTGCCTTCAACTCTCCCTTCTGTTATGGTCTTCTGCAAGGTGTTATGCCTTTTTATGTGGTCAAAGTATTTTAGCTGCCGAACTTTGACCTCCCTGGTCATGATAACTTAAATGCAGAGCTATTTAAGACAGACCCTGAGCTAACAACAGAACTATTAGAATCACTATTTGCACAAGTCTGGAAAACAGGTACAACACCAACGGAGTGGAATAATTGTCAAATTGCCCAAGAAGGGAGATCTCGCAGACTGCAATAATTGGAGAGCAATCACTCTTCTCTCAGTTCCCAACAAAATACTAGGCAGGATAATTATACAGAGAATTTCAAAAGCAGTAGACCACAAACTGAGGAAAGAACAAGCAGGATTTAGAAAGAACAGAAGACGTATAGATCATATATTCACTCTCAGGGACATTATACAGCAGTGCTTAGAATGGCAAAGACAGCTGCACATTAATTCCGTTGATTTTGAAAAGGCTTTTGATAGTATACATAGGGACAGTTTATGGAAAATACTGAGGGCTTATGGAATTATAAGCTGCATAGTGTCAATCATAAAATGCCTCTATGCCAACTTTACGTGTAGTGTTGGGCAGAGCAACCTAACCTTTGAGGTGAAGACAGGAGTACGACAGTGATGCCCCTTATCAACCACTCTATTTTTAACAGTCATAGACTGGGTGATGCACCAGACAACAGAGGGCAATCCAAGAGGAATAAGATGGACTACATTTTCTACATTGGAAGATGTAGAATCTGCAGTTGACATTGCACTACTAGCACATCCACATCAACATCCAGGAAAAAAAGGATAGACTTAATAAGTATAACCAGCAGGTGGGATTGAACATCAATCTAAAGAAGACAGAGGTCATGACGCTCAATGTAAACAACCCTGAGCCCATATCAGTAAGGAATCAGCAACTGGAACAGACAGATACCTTCACATACCTAGGATGCATAGTAACACCAGACGGTGGGGCAGGCAAAGACATCAGCAACAGAATGAACAAAGCAAGAACAGCCTTTTTTAGTCTAAACAACATCTGGAAGTCCTCTCAGTACAGCACAAGCACAAAATTAAGATTATATCAGAGCTGTGTGCTTTCTGTGCTTCTCTATGGCGCGGAGAGCTGGAGAGTTACAGAGAAGGAAATGTCAAAATTGTCCTCTTTTCACACAACATGCCTAAGAAAAATTCACCGAATCTTTTGGCCGAATATCATCAGCAACCAAGATCTGCTTACTCGGAGCAAGCAAGAGGACATGCACACCATTATAGCTAACAGACGCTGGAGCTGGGTTGGCCATGTACTCAGAAGAGATCCCGATGCCATTACAAGAACAGCTAGGCTATGGATCCCTGAAAAAAACCGAAAGAGAGACCGACCAAAAACAACCTGGAGGAGGACTGTGGAGGCTGAGATGCAAAGAATGAACCAGAGTTGGGGCACTGTACGAAGGATGGCCGCCGACCGAGCAAAGTGGAATAAATTTGTTGTTGCCATACAAGACGCCACTAGGCGTGATGGCCACTGACAGCTTTGACGGTCGGTGGCTAAGGATCAAAGAAGAAGAAGTTAACTGTTACTGGTTGACAGGCGTGTAAAATATATTGTATGAATGTCGTGGGTTCTCTAAATTCGTATGTACGTCTCTGGTACCACCCACACAACAGTAACGTAGGTCAGGAAAAGACCAACGGGTAAGACGAGTTCGTATCCAATTCATACACAGTTTATTTACAATAGTAACGTTGACACCACGAACAGTACATCGTCACAAGTTATAATAGCGTACAAAATCCGTGGCAAATAGGTTGCAGAACATAGCAAATATCCAGAAATTGGTTGCATACACAGCAACCCACTGTACATTATAGTAACAGGAAAAATCCATCATAGGAACCTTATAAATGATGATGATGGCCGGTATAATCCATGGCCTCAAGAATATCTTCGAAAAAACTCTTCCTTTCAATAATCTACTCTGGTCACACTAGCAAGACAAAAACCGTCTCGAAGCCCTGCCAGATACTTAATGCCCGAGATCACAGTCTCTCAGTACTAGTCAGTAAAAGTCGCTCATGCGCGAACTAACTGCTTGAGATGTGAGCGCAGCTCATCCGTTTCTCTCCCCCTACTACTAAGAACATTAGAACAGTTTCATTTTTTTAAATAAAAAATTAATACAGACTCAGTTGAGCTATGTTCCAAAATAATCGTACACAAAGTACCCAAATAAAAAATCTATCTCATCACTTTAAACGTGCTTACAAGCAAAAATCAGCCCCGTACATAATAATCCCTAACACTTAACTCCTCCTCAGAATCATGACTTAACATTAACATTCAACAATTTATGTTCTTGTCTTAATACTCAACAAGTGTGTAAAAACAAATGCCACTGAAAGATTGAAATTACCACAGCAAAGTCTGTAGAAGTACTTTGCCGCTTGTTTCATTTGACATGAGTTCGCTGTGTATTCTTTCTGTAGTAATTCGTGTGATCATGATGGAAAATTTAACCCAGATAACAAATCACAAATCATGCATAAATAAAGGCACTAAAAAGTCACACACAAAAAAAAAAACAACACATTTTAGGTTTCTTTCTCATCAACTTCTTCAAGTACCATGCTCTGTGGCGTGGGCGATCATGCCTGTCCACAACTTTCTATCTACAATGCTTTTTATCAATTATCGTGTTAGCTTCTTTCCGTGCTATGTTGTCAAACTGTCCAACACCTTCTGTCTTTGTCTTCCTCCGTCACATTTTCCATCAATCGTTTCCTGTTGTCCGATATATTCCAACGTTCTTCTTCTCATAACATGCTGGACATGATCAAGGGAAGTGGATTACATCTTTCTAACATACGGAATAAGTTTCATCTGTGCAGTGGCCACTATCAGGACATCCTCATTACTCTTTCTTAATGTCCGTGACATTTTTATCATTTTTGTGTAAAACAACATCCCTGTCGCCTCTGGTGCTTTCTCTAATTGTTTATTAATTGTCCATGACACACTCCCATAAGTCAGAATTGCTCTATATAACACTGATAACTCCCTGTTGTTTTTTTTTAGTTTTTTTTTTTATTTCCATTGACTAATAATTTTTGCATAAAATTCTCTTCATTTTATAGAATGCTGCTTTTGTCTGAGCTATTCTGCTCTTCACTTCTGAGATGCATCTTCCATCCGTTGTTGTTTACTTGCATATCCACGACACCAGCTTTGGTGTAAGATGTAAAGCTTTGGTGAAATTAAAAGTACCATAATTCGAAAAAAGCTTGTATAATTCCGACCCCTATAAATCTGCCACTGTGTTAAAAGCTAGAAGTTGTAACATAACAATTATTATTAGCTCGCGGTGTTTCGAAAGACTGCATCTTAACAGCTGCAGGACATACTATTAGCGCATTGAAAATAACCCATTCCTATCGAAGGAGTAAGTTGTAACATGTACATTTCTTATTTTATGTGTGCATTTAACATGTATGAAATGTTTATTTCTAAGTTGTGTATGAGGCCAGATGCCTCATCTTGTAAAATAAATTGACCCATAAAGCACCACTGTAAAAGTTGTCACTGCTTCGTTCTAGTTTTCTCACAAGGAACCAATAGCAGAGACAGCCATAGGGAGCTGAAATACGATGACGACGACGTCATGGTATATAGTTTTTATGTTAACATTTCTACTTCAGATTGAGTATGTATATATGTGACAATGATCCATCTGCGTTCTTCCGCTCCCTTGACTCACTTTGATCAGAGGACGACGAAAAGGTGGAGGAAAGCAGAAGTCATCTGATGCTTACATCAAGAGATGTAAAACTTAAGGGAGATTCGATTTTATATTTCTCGCAGTTCTCGGTACTAGTTACAAGTACGAAGTTCTGGATACCACTTATAAGAGACGGGCCTAGAGGACACTCGAAGCGGCGATATTTGTGCACGTTACCTTTTCAACGTCATGAACGTGCTCCTAACAAGCCACTCGACTGCTGAAGAGAGAAGGAACAGTCGTCAAGAAGTCACTGCGAATCAGTGTGAACAAGTCTTTGCTGCAAATGGACAGTTAAATCGGCCTAAATCGATACAGATAATGAACTCTCAACCACTATTCCACTAAAATAAAACAAAGAATTTCCTATAACGAAAAATAAAATCCAGTTTTTAACTATTTTCTAAAGTTACCCGTTTTCCTAGTGTATGTCATACTTTAATCTAACTTAGTTGATTGAAGTTGATATCTGCGCCAGCATGTCTTTTTCTAAAATGCACATATACAGAGCAATCAAATCAATATTCTGCTGAATTATATTCGTCTGGAAGCTCAATAAATACGAGTCAAAGGACCATCTCACTGTTGTGGACGGGGGATACACAGTTTACAACAAACTTAGTAAAAGAGCAGCTTAATCCTCCTAGTTACATCTCTGTCAAGACTAATCTTGAGCGAAGGTTGCTACTTTTGAAAAACTCATACTTTAACTCCACTGTCGGGTCATTCATGGACAACTGCTGCAGGTTAAAGGAGACAAGCCGTGACACAGACCAAGAAACACATGGAGAAGAGAACTGGAGACAGAAGGGAAAACGACGAGGAAAACGTGGATGATCTTGAGCTAATGACACGTGACAAGAGGACGACATGTGTTTGTTGAAGGTCTAAGTTCCTTGGGGAGCGAAAGTGTATTAATTGTTTGACTGATTGATAGAGGCCGTTTACGATAAGTGCATATACCGGTCCAGTTAAAAAGAAATTTCAAGCTGACCATCGACTTATTTACCAGAATTCGATCGATCAGCCTATACCCTTTAGCTCCCCAAGGAGAGTAGGCTTTCAGTAAATAGATGCCAAGTACTCCTATCACGTGCTATCTGCTCAATTTCTTCATATGGTTACCACACAATTTTCGTTTCATTTTTCTGTTCTCTTCTCTGTGTATATATTTTAAAAAAAATTTGCCTCTGTCTCTCTTACCATGGGGATATCAGAACAAGACCTGTCTTATATATCTATCAACAGGTTTCTTCAATGTGTGTCCTATCTGCTATCAACAGGTTTCTTCAATGTGTGTCCTATCTGCTATCAACAGGTTTCTTCAATGTGTGTCCTATCTGCTATCAACAGGTTTCTTCAATATGTGTCCTATCTGCTATCAACAGGTCTCCTCAATGTGTGTAATATCTGCTATGAACGGGTCTTTTCAATGTGTGTCCTATCTGCTATCAACAGATCTCCTCAATGAGTGTCCTATCTGCTATCAACAGGTCTCCTCAATGTGTGTCCTATCTGCTATCAACAGGTCTCCTCAATGAGTGTCCTATCTGCTATCAACAGGTCTCCTCAATGTGTGTCCTATTTGCTATCAACAGGTCTCCTCAATGTGTGTCCTATCTGCTATCAACAGGTCTCCTCAATGAGTGTCCTATCTGCTATCAACAGGTCTCCTAAATGTGTGTCCTATCCACCTCCAGCGGCTTCTTCTCATCTGTTGTTCCACTAGAACTTGTCTGGTTTATGCAATAATTCTTCACCTGGTGACCTGGTGACCTGGTGACCTGGTGATACCGTGTCAATCCCTATAGTCCACGCAAGCACTCATTTATGAAAGTCTGTAACGTCTTGGATTTCTTTTCGTTTTCCATGTTTCACAGCTATACAATAGAACTGACGTGGCCTCTGAGGTGAACATTACGTTACCGTCGTCCAAAGGTAAAGCAAAGAATAGTGCCACTGAAACCTATTATGCATCTCGTAAAAAGCAACTTTTATATTTGGACATGCGCCTAATATAACCTAATAGGTTGAACGGAACGCACCTCACCATAACAAGGCAATATTGCGTTTTAAAAAAAGAAACTATGGAGGGTTGGCATTTGTTCTATTTTAACCTCTTGTCGAAATTTTAAACCACAAAAACTACAACACACAACATATTTCATGATGCTAACTACAACACGCAACATATTTCATGATGCTAACTTGCTAACTACAACATACAACGTATTTCCTGATGCTAACTACAACACACAACATATTTCATGATGCTAACTACAACACACAACATATTTCACGATGCTAACTACATCACACAACATAGTTCATGATGCTAACTACAACACACAACATATTTCCTGATGCTAACTACAACACACAACATAGTTCGTGATGCTAACTACAACACACAACATATTTCATGATGCTAACTACAACACACAACATAATTCATGATGCTAACTACAACACACAACATATTTCATGATGCTAACTACAACACACAACATAGTTCATGATGTTAACTACAACACTGTCGTAATTTTTGATAGATTGGCCTGAGATATTTATGGTCCCGTCCGAGCAGAGGGTGATAGTGATAGCTATGTGAGAGGAAGGTGTGAGAAATAGTCCCTGTTTCACGAGGAGAACTGGTGTAAGAGAAAGCACAGTCTTGGATTGAGTAATTGCTCTAATCCAGCCTAACTTGTACGACTCTATTTAAAGGAGACGCACTTCATCACTTGGTATAGATTCAAATTACACTACCCTCACGTACACACACACAATTTTGTGACAGAAATACGCACAGACGTAAAAACAGATAAACTATGGATCACATATAATGGCAGGGGTTTTGACCAACACTAATAGCTTAAGGTTTATTAAGTTTATTTTGTCACTAAATAAATTTCTACAACATCAAGAAAAGCATTATCATTACATCAATAAATTTCAGTTACATAAGAGAAATGAAAATATAAATCTAATAGGCCCAACCTCTTGTATAGCTAAACTAGGAAAAATCCCGACAGGGATAATTTACCCAAAAGATCAAAATAATTAACAATGGGGTATGGGTATTTCAGGACGGGTGAAGAATAAGTCCTTAATGTAAACTTTCCTGTGGACACTCAGATTAGTAAGAGATAAAAAATAAAAGATGATAAATAAGTGGTAACTTAAGAAATAAATTGTATCGTTCCGTTCATTCACAACACATATACAGTGAGCTCACTATCAGATTTGCTTACCCCTCTATCGACTGCATACATTCCAGGGAATTAATCACAACACGTATTTAGACTAATTTAAGTCCTAGTATTTGTCCGGTTCAGCCCCAGACTCTCCGTTTATGCAACTGCTATTGTTCGGGAGTCGCTGAATTGGTGCGTTGATTATTTTTTCCTGGGGGTATTCCTCTTCTTACTGCAGGTATTGGTTTGGAATAAGTTTTTTTCTATGTAGTGGCACTGTCGTGGAAATTTATAAGTTAATATATTGTTCCAGTGAGGTCTAGCCTCAGGCGGCTGTGACTCTCGGTGACGCAATGGGAAAAACAAAATGTTAAATAATAATAGTCGGCTGTTCGGTTATATGATGGCCGAGTGTGGACGGTGAGTTCTCGTGAATATATCCGATGGAAGAAAACTCCTGTCCTGGGTCAGATAACAGAGTACCAAGTTTCTGCCTCGGCAGACTGATAATAAAAAATATATATATGAAAAAAATTGTATTCTGGGAATGTTCCGTTCCAGTTAACTTTTTATATAATTATTGTGTTTTTCTAATTTGACCTCTCGTCATAAATGGAGAAGAGGCCCGCACAGGGGTCTCAACAAGAAGGTGGTTACACAAATAATTGTTAGATGCTGGTAGGAACATCAGATCATAAAAACGTTAGATCGCAAGTTTTTGATAATCCTGGATTAAATAGGGAGAAAATAGAAACACTTTAACAATATTATAAATCCTAATCTAACACACATAAGGTCTGACTTGTTAAGCACTCCCTTATTAAATTAAATTTTAAACCTCACAAGTGGCTGTAAGTCATACATTATTTAAAAAACTTGACTGATCTTTTCCACGGATGAATCAACTTTATTTTGTAATAAATTGTTTACACCTGGTTGTATTTATTTGGTCCATGGTGGAGTTTTTCTTGGTGGCCCTTAACTTTTGTCCAGTAGTATATAATGAAGCTTTAACACATTAAAACACTTAATGGCTAATATACTATTATTTACCGCAAATCAGGAAACTGAAATCTCCACGTATAGTACGAATCCAAATTGTATAAGGCTCTACTATGAGAGCTAGACTATCAGGAATCCTGGAGCGAACTAATAAATTGAATTATAAGAGATTTCTATATGTATTAAAACGCTGGATTTTCGTCCCTTAATGCGAAAAGTAGCACCTTACGTTCGGTCAGGGCAATTTTGCTGTTCAAATCGCGAATCAAAGTTTATTTTCACGCTCACGCCGACCGCCTATTGGGAGGTTAGCAAGCTGGTGCCTTTGAGTTCGTTTCTCTTGGTGAGCAAATTGTGAAAATCGGTTAAATGGTTAACGCCCTTTCTGCATTCTGTGCTTATGACCCGTTCTATCTTAGTGACTACAAAACACGTTTAACAACCCCCGCCCCCGCCCCCCCCCCCCGTTCACAGGGACAAATCGCTGACGAAATTACGTACCTGACAAC
Organism: Oreohelix idahoensis; assembly: GCA_024509875.1. Classification (NCBI taxonomy): domain Eukaryota; kingdom Metazoa; phylum Mollusca; class Gastropoda; order Stylommatophora; family Oreohelicidae; genus Oreohelix; species Oreohelix idahoensis. Next base: position 30,515 of record JAMPIV010017454.1, read on the forward strand.
CGACAAACCCCCTCGCCCTTCCCCTTTTTTGAAAGGAAGACAGTAGAGATATGAATTTCTGTATCGATAAGTGCTTGAAACAAAGACCAGTAGGCGTGGCTAAACCAGAAATAACTTTTATATACTAATTAGGAAGCAAGGGAACCCACGTGGAATCGAGTAGATTGAAAAAGAACGAGGGGTGCCGATGAGAATAAAGAAGATCGATCAAATGGTGCTCAATTTTCATGTCACAAAAACACAACATATTTCCTGATGCTAACTACAACACACAACATATTTCCTGATGCTAACTACAACACACAACATAGTTCATGATGCTAACTACAACACACAGCATAGTTCATGATGCTAACTACAACACACAACATAGTTCATGATGCTAACTACAACACACAACATATTTCCTGATGCTAACTACAACATACAACATATTTCATGATGCTAACTAGAACACACAACATATTTCCTGATGCTAACTACAGCACACAACATAGTTCATGATGCTAACTACAACACACAACATATTTCATGATGCTAACTGCAACACACAACATTGTTAATGATGCTAACTTAAACACACAACATATTTCATGATGCTAACTACAACACACAACATATTTCATGATGCTAACTACAACATACAACATAGTTCATGATACTAACTTAAATTACCAGACGATAACGTGAATCTCATTAAAGGACAAAACATAAATTCAGACCTTATGACATAACTAAAAAAAATCATTTTACTTTTTTTTTTTAAGGAAGTTAAAATATTATCAGTTTTACATTAACCCCATATTTCCTTTCAGAATTCTCATCTTGATATGATCCTTGAAGAAATAATGGAGGGTCGGAAAACCAGACTCCTTTTTGCTTTTTCTGGGCTGCTTCATTAGCCTCCATGCGAGAGGACCTTCGTCTATCTCGGATGGTTGCGTTAGAATTATTTTCTGTGGTTGAGCTTTTCATATATTGTTGTAGATTGTGTAGCTTAAAGTGACGACAGGATGGGGTTGCCGGCTGCATGCCCAACCCTTCTTTGGCGCATCTTACGATATGATTGATAGTGCGATAGCACTGGGCTGTTTTTATCTAAGCGATCGATTAGTGTTTCAACCCAGATTAGCCCAAGTTTTCTATATATCCACACCTCAAGGGTCCCAATTCCTTATTTTTCTATATATCCACATCTCAAGGGTCTCAATTCCTCATTATTCTAAATATCCACATCCCATGGGTCTCAATTCCTTATTCTCCTAAATATCCACATCCCATGGGTCTCAATTCCTCATTCTTCTAAATATCCACATCCCATGGGTCTCAATTCCTCATTCTTTTAAATATCCACATCCCATGGGTCTCAATTCCTCATTCTTTTAAATATCCACATCCCATGGGTCTCAATTCCTCATTCTTTTAAATATCCACATCCCAAGGATCTCAATTCCTCATTCTTTTAAATATCCACATCCCATGGGTCTCAATTCCTCATTCTTTTAAATATCCACATCCCATGGGTCTCAATTCCTCATTCTTTTAAATATCCACATCCCAAGGATCTCAATTCCTCATTCTTTTAAATATCCACATCCCATGATTCTCAATTCCTCATTCTTTTAAATATCCACATCCCAAGGATCTCAATTCCTCATTCTTTTAAATATCCACATCCCAAGGGTCTCAATTCCTCATTCTTTTAAATATCCACATCCCAAGGGTCTCAATTCCTCATTCTTTTAAATATCCACATCCCAAGGATCTCAATTCCTCATTCTTTTAAATATCTACATCCCAAGGATCTCAATTCCTCATTATTTTAAATATCCACATCCCAATGATCTCAATTCCTCATTCTTTTAAATATCCACATCCCATGGGTCTCAATTCCTCATTCTTTTAAATATCCACATCCCAAGGATCTCAATTCCTCATTCTTTTAAATATCCACATCCCATGGATCTCAATTCCTCATTCTTTTAAATGTCCACATCCCAAGGATCTCAAATCCTCATTCTTTTAAATATCCACCTCCCATGGGTCTCAATTCCTCATTCTTTTAAATATCCACATCCCAAGGATCTCAATTCCTCATTCTTTTAAATATCCACATCCCATGGGTCTCAATTCCTCATTCTTTTAAATATCCACATCCCAAGGATCTCAATTCCTCATTCTTTTAAATATCCACATCCCATGGGTCTCAATTCCTCATTCTTCTATATATCCACATCCCAAGGATCTCAATTCCTCATTCTTTTAAATATCCACATCCGAAGGGTCTCAATTCTTCATTCTTTTAAATATCCACACCCCATGGGTCTCAATTCCTCATTCTTCTATATATCCATATCCCATGGGTCTCAATTCCTCATTCTTCTATATATCCACATCCCATGGGTCTCAATTCCTCATTCTTTTAAATATCCACATCCCAAGGATCTCAATTCCTCATTCTTTTAAATATCCACATCCCAAGGATCTCAATTCCTCATTCTTTTATATATCCACATCCCATGGGTCTCAATTCCTCATTCTTTTAAATATCCACATCCCATGGGTCTCAATTCCTCATTCTTTTAAATATCCACATCCCAAGGATCTCAATTCCTCATTCTTTTAAATATCCACATCCCATGGGTCTCAATTCCTCATTCTTTTAAATATCCACATCCCAAGGATCTCAATTCCTCATTCTTTTAAATATCCACCTCCCATGGGTCTCAATTCCTCATTCTTTTAAATATCCACATCCCAAGGATCTCAATTCCTCATTCTTTTAAATATCC